>OX395127.1:119622068-119839441 GCA_947686815.1 Podarcis lilfordi | reverse complement strand
TCAAGGGCCCCTGGGGGTACAGGGCTGGTGAGCATCTCTTGGCCCTCCAGGAAAAGAGACACGTGTGTGTGTGTGTGTCTGTGTGTGTGTGGAGGGGGAGAGACTTCCAAGGAGACCCTGCAGGTCCCCAACATCGCAGCCGGATCGCACGTACCCTGCCGGTGGGTCCCAGGGAAGGCGCTTCCAGGAGAGGCCCTTTAACATTCCCTTATTGAGTCATTTCAAAGAATGGTAACGGGGAACCCCCACCTCCCTTGTAGTTCGTCTGCATAAGATGGGGGGGGGGGCTGACAGCGGAGACGAGAGCCCCAACCCCACAGTCGCCTTTGACTGGACATAACAGTCCAGGGGTCCTTTTGCTTTTGAATATCCCAGTGTTATTGTGCGTGGGGGGAGGGTAATCTCCTGCGCGGGAGGGGCTTCATCCTGCCATGCAAGCCCTGCAGGTGTTGGGTTCCCACTTTGCAGCTGGATTCCATAGATCCGGGGCCCCTCCCGTCGTGGGGATTTGAACCCCGACCTCCCTTGTCCTTCAGATGAGGGTCCCCATCGCCAAAGAGGGCCCTCCGGGTTGACTCCCCAGGGAGGGGGTGGAAAGAGGCACAGGAGCCAACTCCTAGGGGCCACGGTTCCATTGTCCCCCTTCCAAAAAAAGTTGATTGACATTAAAATGGTGAGGGGTGTGTGGCATCATCTCATCCATTAGACTGGGAGGGGGATGTTGTGGGGAGGGAAGCCCAGCCAAGCATTGCCAGGGGACGGTTGGGGGCGCTGGCAGAGAATTTCCTGGAGGGGCTCCAGAGCTGCCAGCCGGGGGTGTCCTATTCCCACTGCACCCCCTTTCTCCAGGGAGGTTGGATTCATGGAATCCTAGGAACTGTCAGAGCCAGCCAGCCAAAATCACAGAGAGCATGTGAAGCTAACTCATTATTAGCAGAAACAAGGACTGCTCCAGGGAGCCAGGAATAGTCAGCACTCAACTCTTCTCAGTAGTTGCAGAGATCCGGGTGGAAGAATCTGCAGCCCAGCCCTTTGCGGTTCTGAAGCACAAGAGCCAACTCCTAGGGGCTGATCGGCTTTGCCAACAAAATATTTGTGGGGTCCTGGCACCCCCAAAATTAACCGGCACTGCCATTCAAATAGAGTGTGTGCACGGCAAGCTGCAACAGCTAAGTTAAGGAGCTGAAGTGAAATAACTGGAAATAAGCTCAGCACTGGCCACCCTCTCTAGACACCTGTAACATCGAAGAGGAATAACTTAAAAGAAGCAACAGAAGTTTTAAAAAGCTGCACATTTACTACTTTGTTTAGAACCCTGTATCATACACTAAATTTAGTACAATTTATTATTAAGTTAACTGTTTCCTGAAAGAACATTATCTATCTCCTGACACATCCTTTGCTTTTTTCAACTTTGTTGTGTAAAATAAATCTTTCTTGTTTGTTCAACTTCTGCCAGAGTCTCCAAGGATCTTTGTTTACGTTCAAACAAAAAGTGTAAGATACCCATTGTGGTTATATAGGCAGTCAGGACTGACTGAAGAAACTGATTACAGTGGTACCTTGGGGGAGAGTGTCAATGATTAAAATGGTGATATTACCAAAAATCCTATTTTTATTTCAAACTATCCCAATAATAGTTGGGACAAAATATTTTAAAAGCTGGCAAAGAGACCTTGCCAATTTTATATGGCAAGGGAAGAAAGCCAGAATAAAATCAGGGGCCAAAAGAAACGGGGGGATTTGCAGTCCCAGATTTAAGAAGATATTTTGAAGCAGCGTGCTGGAGTTGGGTGAAAGAGTGGATGTTACTAAAAGATACAGTGGTGCCTCGCAAGACGAAATTAATTCGTTCCATGAATTTTTTCGTCTAGCGAATTTTTCATCTTGCAAAGCACAAAATCCCATAGGAATGCATTGAAAACCAATTAATGCATTCCTATGGTCAAAAAAAGTCCAAACAAAGCCAAATTTGGTACAACAAGATTAAGTGCTCTTTAAAGTCACACATACTGTAAAGAGCATTTCAAAATTCAAACCCAGATTTTTTTTTAAAAAAAACAGCAGAGTTGCCCAGTGGTCACAGAAAATCATAAAAATGCAGAAAAAAACCCACAAGCTTCCAGATTCTTGCAAACCCCTCCCCAACACCAACTCCTTGAATTCCAAACACCCCAACCCAAATTCCAACCCCCCCCAAAAAAGTTTTAAAAGCTTAACTTACCAAATGGCTGCAAAAGAAGTTTTGGAAAAGCTTCAAAAATCACCAAAGTCTTTAAAAACCTCAAAAAAGGCTACTATGTACACTGCATTCTATGAGTTGCTCCTCGAAGTCAAGTCGCAACTGTATTAATTGTGTTAAGAAAAAGGAAACAAACTTGCAAGACGTTTTCGTCTTGCGAAGCAAGCCCATAGGGAAATTCGTCTTGCGAAGCAGCTCAAAAAACAGAAAACCCTTTCGTATAGCGAGTTTTCTGTCTTGCGAGGCATTCGTCTTGCAGGGCACCACTGTACTGAAGTTTTGGAACTAGAAGGCTGGGACAAAATACAGGGTTGGCATGGATATTTATTCTATGGGAAAATACAATTGCATAAAGGATTTACGAACCGCCGTGTGAGAAAGGCCCTATTTGACTTATGGGAGAGAACGAAAGAGAGAATTATAGAAAGAACTCCAAGGTGGACCTCTCCAATAGAGGCAACCTCGACATTAAAAAAAAATTTGCCTGGCCAACCTATAGAGATTTAGCAGAAGGAATGAAGGAAAATATCAAATTAAAAGAATACGAAGAACTCAAAATACTGGGAATAAATTGGTTAGAATATTTCCAACTTAAGGCTACATATGAGAAAGATATAAAAACTGGGGGATTTGGGGATAAAATATCAAAATTAGAAAGAGAGGTTTTACAAAATAATCAAAAAAACACTCTCTAAAATATATAGATTATTAGATAAAGTCCTCCCAGATCAAGAAGTCGAAGCAGTGAATATTCTAAAGTGGGAACGGGATTTAGGATATACAATTGATTCTGAAGATTGGGAAAAGTTTTGGGGAAAAAATATAAATTTTACGGCTTGCTATTCATTTGGTGCAGATGACACCAAATTGGGAGGGGTGGCTAACACCCCAGAGGACAGGATCACACTTCAAAACGACCTTGACAGATTAGAGAACTGGGCCAAAAGAAACAAGATGAATTTTAACAGGGAGAAATGTAAAGTATTGCACTTGGGCAAAAAGAATGAGAGGCACAAATACAAGATGGGGGACACCTGGCTTGAGAGCAGTACATGTGAAAAGGATCTAGGAGTCTTGGTTGACCACAAACTTGACATGAGCCAACAGTGTGACGCGGCAGCTAAAAAGCCAATGCAATTCTGGGCTGCATCAATAGGAGTATAGCATCTAGATCAAGGGAAGTAATAGTACCACTGTATTCTGCTCTGGTCAGACCTCACCTGGAGTACTGTGTCCAGTTCTGGGCACCACAGTTCAAGAAGGACACTGACAAACTGGAAGGTGTCCAGAGGAGGGCAACCAAAATGGTCAAAGGCCTGGAAACGATGCCTTATGAGGAACGGCTAAGGGAGCTGGGCATGTTTAGCCTGGAGAAGAGGAGGTTAAGGGGTGATATGATAGCCAGGTTCAAATATATAAAAGGATGTCACATAGAGGAGGGAGAAAGGTTGTTTTCTGCTGCTCTAGAGAAGCGGACACGGAGCAATGGATCCAAACTACAAGAAAGAAGCTTCCACCTAAACATTAGGAAGAACTTCCTGACAGTAAGAGCTGTTCGACAGTGGAATTTGCTGCCAAGGAGTGTGGTGGAGTCTCCTTCTTTGGAGGTCTTTAGCAGAGGCTTGACAACCATATGTCAGGAGTGCTCTGATGGTGTTTCCTGCTTGGCAGGGGGTTGGACTCGATGGCCCTTGTGGTCTCTTCCAACTCTATGATTCTATGATTCTATGATTCTAAGAGAGAATTATATGAAGATGCACCACAGATGGTATATGGCACCAGACAGACTGGCAAAAACGAATAGATCAAATAGTAATAAATGCTGGAGATGTAATAGAATGAAAGGCACTCTATACCATATGTGGTGGACATGTCCAGAGATCAAAAAATTTGGGGAGATGATCCATGAAGAGATTAAAAAATTGATACAAGTATCATATATCAGGAGGGCAGAAGCATATTTACTAGGAATCTTGAGTAAGCATATCCCCAAAGACAAAACTAACATCTTTCTGTATGCAACAACAGCAGCGAAAATGTTGGTAGCCAGTCATTGGAAAGGAAATTATATCCCAACAAAAGGGGACTGGTTAAGTAAACTGTGTGAGTACCTGGAGTTAGCAAAATTGACGGATTTAATAAGGCATAAATCCAAAACTATAATTCAGAAACAATGGGAGTGCTTAAATGAATATTTATACAAGCAGGGCTCAAATACGAAAGTTTGGCTGCGCTTAGACTAACCTTGTGAAGAATATAGAGAACGTAAAGATTTGACGGATTATGAAAGAACCTAAGGAAGGGAAATGATTGAAGAACAGATGTAAGGGCGAGCAAGATAACGAAGAGACGTGCGGTGAATGCGGTGAAGTCTTTTAAAATATTTTAACTAGGATTTATATATTGTAATGCTTGAAGGAGTCAAAATTAAAGGGGTGAAGCAGTTAGCAATTCAAGCTAAAGAGCTAGCCCAGGAAAATGAAAAAAAAAGTAACTACACTATCTAAACAGGGAACTGCCGGACCCCCAGAGAAGAGCTAATATGATTTTGGGAGGAATTCCGGAAGAAATACAGGCTGGAAGAAACTTTGAGAACCTGTCTATGCTCCACTCCATAGTTCTGCCCGGACACTGAGGTCCAGTGCCGAGGGACTTCTGGCGGTTCCCTCGGTATGAGAAGCCAAGTAACAGGGAACCAGGCAGAGGGCCTTCTTGGTAGTGGCACCCACCCTGTAGAACGCCCTCCCGTCAGATGTCAAAGAGAAAAATAACTACCAAACCTTTAGAAGACATCTGAAGGCAGCCCTGTTTAGGGAAGCTTTTAATGTTTAATATCTTATTTTATTTTAGCGTTTTGTTGGAAGCCGCCCAGAGTGGCTGGGGAAACCCAGCCAGATGGGTGGGGTATAAATAATAATAAATTAGTAGTAGTAGTAGTAGTAGTAGTAGTAGTAGTTAGTTTGAAGGCAGACAATGTGGAACGAGCCCATCATTGCCGAGGGCCTAAGGGGAGAAAATCCCCCAGGAATGTAATAATTAAATGTTCTAGAGAGAAGCTGCAACAGCAGGTGTATACCAGACTTTGAAGAAAATCTGGGATATCATATAGTTAAAGGTATGTATAGAGGAGAGTCCTTAAAGTCATTGCAGGAAGTAATAGAGAATATAGGTAACCAATATTGGTTAAAAATTGGAGGACTATACAACAAAATTTCCAAAGTCCAAGAGACAGGAAATAGGAGTTTAGAAGAGCCAATAGAGGAACTATACAAACAAATGAACAGACAACCCAACTTATTCAAAAGATGTGGAGTAAGGAAGAACAAGTTAGCGAAGCAAAGGTTGAAAGGATAATGAAAGGAACAGATGAGATTAAAGTAAGGAAATTTAGAGAGCTGAAATTAAAATTATTTCTAAAATGGTACAGAACTCCGGCCCAGCTTGCTAATATGGTAGCAGGATTGAATTCTAGCTGTTGGTTCAAAAGAAGTGAAAAGAGCGGCGGTGTTGTTCAGCGGGTCGAGGGAAGCCATTGCCGACCTCCTAATAGCGAAGCCCCGAGCTTGTCGAGAAAGCGCTACATTCTCAAAACTAAGGACTCCGGCTTCAAACTAATTCAATTTTGCTAATAACAATAACAAGGAAGCCTGGAAGTAACAGAAAGATATAAACGGAGTTCAGCTGGGAGCCGAAATCAGCCTTGACGCAACGCGACTCCAGTGCTGGGAAAGTGAAAGTGAGTTGCCTTAGCGGATACTTTGTTTTCTCCGCATTTATTTTCTCCCTAAAAGTATCTTATATGTAGCAACTTTGAATTAAGGGAAGTGGGAGGAAAAGGAGACCAGGGACAACGGGTGGGATTAAAAGTCCTTGAAGAAACGGAGGATTTGAATAGCGGAAGGGGCGCTTCTCTCTACTTTTTGGTATTGAAACAGAAGGGGAGTGAAACCGGAAGAGAAGGCTCCGTCGCCATTAAAAAATTTCTGAGCGTAGTGGACTGAGAAAAGCGGGATAAATGAAAAAGAGAATAACTCCAACCACTTCCGTAGTGGGAAAAATATATAAACACTGGGTCCCTGATAATACTAAGTACTATCTTCCACTTGCCTGTCCTACGGGGTTTCTCTGTGCGTGTGACTGAACCGTGGGAGATATACGATATCGCAGTACTTCCAAGTAGTGCTACAGTGTTATTTTGAAGAGACTTGGAGACCTCCAGTGGCGGGATTAAAAACATCTGACCCTCAACTGCTTCTGCACACCCCCATCTCTCTTCTCGAGACTGTGAACCTCTCGTAGCCAGAGGATTTGGCTGCTTGGAAGAACGCAGGCGTTCATTGCAACCCTAAGCACTGCTTACTCAAAACTCACGCCTCCCTTGACTTACTCCCAAGTAAGCGGGTATACAGCATTGCAGCCTTTGCGTCCTAGGAAAACAACAACAACCCCTTTATTGGACGTGTGTTCAACTGGACACTTGGACACTTGGAATAGCCTGAATAGAGGCAAGAAGGCGTCACAACAAGAACTATATATTGAATGAATGGTATATACTTATATGGGGAAGAAATAGCTTTGTCTAGTGTCAATAATAAAAAGAAAAAAGGAACTTTGGTGGGGAGGGAGAGACGAAGGGTGTGGAGGGGGTGAGGGGCGTTACATGGGAACGAGGTAATTTAAGGAAATATAAGAATATATGATGTCTCATACAGCGAAGAAAGGAATGAATGGGGGGACCCCTGGTGAAAGGAGGGGGTCCAAACAAGAGACAGACTCCAAGACAGATATCATGAGGATGCTAGTGGAAATTAAACAGAGTCAAAATAATTTAGAATATAAATTAGAACAAGTGGATAATAAAATTGGGAAAATGGACAAAAAAATGGATGAAACAGTTAGTGAACTTAAAGGTCAAATAAAAGAAGTATCTAGGAGAACGCAGAATGTTGAGGAAGGAATAAAAAAGACAAGATTGGAATTAAAGGATATTAAGCGGGATAAGGATAAGATTAAAGTAGAAATGATGGATTTAAATAAAGCACAGGAGGAGATGAAGGACATTATAGCAATGAATGAACTGCGACAGAGGGAAGTGAATCTTAGATTGAGAGCCGTTCCAGAGATACAAGGGGAAAATATTAAGGAAAGATTAATAACAGAGCTGGCGGAATGGCTAGACATACCAGTAGAGGAAATGGCAAAAAATGTGCAGAATGCATTTAGAATGCGTGTAAAAACAACAAAAGCAAAGAAATTCACAGGCGATTGCCTGATTACATTTAGAGATAAAGAAATGAGAAACAAGATTTTACAAAAGAATAGGGAAAAGAGGCTGAATATAGAGGGAAATTACATAATCATTTTCAAAGATATTCCAATTAGACTACTTAAACGAAGAGATTGTTATAAATCACTAGCACAGACACTAAAAAAGAATAAAATCGAATTCAGATGGGAGTTTCCTGAAGGAATTTCATTCGCTTATAGAGGCAAGAGACATAGACTATCTAACTTAGAAGAAACTGGTAAATTTTTAAGGAAATATAAAGAGCTGAGATCAGAGGAGAATGGAGTAAAGGGAGCAGAGGGAGGATCACCAAGAGATTCAAAATTAGAGGAAGGAGAGGAGTCGAGTGGAAGTAGATCAGAAGAAGAGGAAGAAAGGGAAGAAGAAGAACCAGCGAATTTAAAAGGATAAATAAATCGTAGGTGGATGTCAGGTACTATGGGGTTAAAAATTTGGACTTGGAATATTAATGGAATGAATGAAAAAAAAGAGGAATAAAATTGAACAATTTCTGAAAAAGAAAAATTTGGATATCATCTGTCTTCAAGAAACGCATGTGGCCAAAAGACATAAAAAAGTGTTAATTAATAAAAGATTAGGAAATGAATTTGAATCCTCAGATAAGGAAAAGAAAAGGGGAGTGGTGGTGTATGTTAAAAAAAGATTGAAGCAAAACAAATCTTTAAAGATGAAGAGGGGAGGATGGTGGCGATTCAGATTAATTGGCAAGGTGAAAACATAGTCGTGATCGGGGTTTATGCACCAAATGGTAACAAGACAGACTTTTTCAAAAATCTAGAAGAGAAACTGTTAGATTGCATGGACCAAAAAATTATTTTAATGGGTGACATGAATGGCGTGGTCTCTTTAGAGGCGGATAGATTGAGGGAAGGAACAAGTAAAGAAGGGAAATTACCAAAATCCTTCTTCTCAATGACAAAAAGCTGCAACTTGATAGATATCTGGCGCCTCAGACACCCTATGGATAAACAGTTCACCTTCCACTCTGGGCCACACCAATCGCTGTCACGGATAGACCAGGTTTGGATTTCGAGTGAATTGTGCCCAAGAGTTAAACAAATAGAAATAAGACCGAAAGTAATATCTGACCATAGTCCGATAGAACTGGAACTGGAGAGTTTTGAAAGAAGAACTTTTAGATGGAGACTAAAGGATTACCTCTTAGATGACCAGAAGATTGTAGAAAATGCAAAAAAAAAGCTAACAGATTATTTTACGGATAACTGTGACAAGGGCACAAAGATTAATGTGGTATGGGACGCAAGCAAGGCAGTGATAAGAGGATTTTTCATTCAACAAAATGCGATTAAAAATAAGAACAGAGAGAGGGGTAAAGAAGAAATCTTAAAGCAGATAATGGATAATGAAGAAAAATTAATCCAGAAACCTAATTGTCAGAAAATAATAGAAAACATCAAAATCTTACAAGCCCAATTTGCCACAATAATAAATAGAGAAGTAGAGTGGAACATAAAAAATTAAGACAAAACAATTTTGAATTTTCAAATAAACAAGGCAAATGGCTTGCATGGCAAATTAAAAGAGGAAAGAACAAGGTGTAATAAATAGAATTATAGCAGAGGAAGAAGAAATAACTGATCCAAAAGGAATCCGGAAAGAGTTTCTGGATTATTATAGAGGCCTTTACAAAAATAAGGAGAGAAATAATTTAAGGAGAATAGATAGATTTTTGAAAGATAAAAGGGTGCAAAAAATTCCAGCAGACAAGAAACAACGATTGAATATGCCAATTGAAATAGAGGAGATAGAGGAAACAATTAAAGACTTAAAGAGGGGAAAGGCTCCGGGGCCTGACGGATTCACGGCGGGCTATTATAAAGAGATGAAATCAATTTTGGTGAATCCCCTGAAAGAGACTATGAATAATATCTTAAGTAAAGGAGAAATTCCGGAGACCTGGAAAGAGGCATTTATCACGTTCATCCCTAAACAAGATGCAGATTTAACTCAGGTGAAAAATTACAGGCCAATCTCGCTGCTAAATACGGACTATAAAATCTTTGCAGGAATTCTTGCGAGAAGACTGAAGTGTCTATTATCAGAGATTATCCACAAAGATCAGGCCGGCTTCCTTCCAGGCAGGCACATGAAGGACAACATAAGAAATATAGTCAATATGTTAGAATATCTATCTGTCAGGATTGACAAACAAGTTATAATGATGTTTGTGGATGCAGAGAAAGCATTCGACAACGTGATATGGGACTTCATGTTGAAAAACTTGGAACATATGGAAGTAGGCAAAGATTTTTATAATGGAGTTAAAGCAATATATACAGAGCAGAAGGCCAAATTGATTATAAATAACAGTGTGACAGAAGAAATAAAGGTACAGAAAGGAACAAGACAGGGATGTCCACTCTCCCCGCTACTATTTATAATGGTATTAGAAATCCTTCTAAATTCAATCAGGCAAAATGGAAAAATAAAAGGAGTGGAAGTTGGACAAAATGTGTATAAGACCAAAGCCTTTGCGGATGACTTAGTAATAATGACGGAAGACCCAACAATTACAATGGCAGAAATTCTAAAAGAAATAGACCAGTTTGGGGAAGTGGCAGGTTTCAGATTAAATAAGAGGAAAACGAAAATGATAGTTAAAAATATGGACCAAAGCATAATAGAAACAATTCAACACCAGTCGCAGATAGGGGTGGTTAAAAAGTGAAATATCTTGGAATCTGGTTAACACCTAAAAACATAGACTTATTTAAAAACAACTATGAACCGATGTGGAGAGAAATAAGAAAGGACCTGGAAATGTGGGGAAGACTGAAATTGTCGTTCTGGGGAAGGATCAACACTATCAAGATGAATGTATTACCAAGACTATTGTTCTTATTCCAGACCATTCCTATAATTAAGGGGAGCCGAACCTTCAAACAATGGCAAAGGGTTTTATCAAGATTTATCTGGCAGGGCAAAAAGCCTAGGATTCAGTTTAAACTGTTAACAGATATAAAGGAAAGGGGAGGCTTTGCTCTGCCAGATCTTAAGTTATACTATGAGGCATCATGCCTTTGCTGGACAAAAGAGTGGGCAAACTTAGTGAATACGGAGCTGCTCGATTTAGAGGGCTTCGATAATAGGTTCGGCTGGCATGCCTACCTATGGTATGAGAAAAAGAAAGTACATAAGGGGTTTGGAAATCATATTTTTAGAGGTCCACTTATCGAAATATGGGAAAGATATAAAAATCTATTAGAACCCAAGGTCCCACATTGGCTCTCACCTCTTGAAGCGATAAGTGTGAAGAAAACTAACATGAGAAGTAATTGGGCAACATATGGTCAACTATCAATTAAAGAAGATGGGAAATGGAAGCTAAAGCCATATGAGCAGGTTAAGGGTGAGGTGTATGATTGGTTACACTACTTCCAAGTCAATGAAAGGTTCAGAAAAGATATTAAAGAAAGAGGGTATGCAGACAAAGATTCAAAATTTCAGAAGGAGATCCTAAACAATGACGTGAAAATAATATCCAAAATGTATAGGATATTGTTAGATTGGAACTTAGGGGATGAGGAGGTCAAAGTAGTAATGACTCGTTGGGCTAAAGATATGGGCCATAACATACAATTTGAAGACTGGGAGAAATTATGGAAAGATGGTCTAAATTTTACTGCGTGTGTAACGGTAAAGGAAAATGTCATGAAGATGTTCTACAGGTGGTACATAACACCTGTGAAATTATCGAAAATGTATAAGGTATCCAGTAGATGTTGGAAGTGTAAAGAAAAGGAGGGCTCCTTTTACCATATATGGTGGGAGTGCGGGAAAGTGAGAGAATTTTGGGAAAAAATATGTCGAACTAAAGAAGGTATTGAAGTATACGTTCACAAAAAAACCTGAAATCTTTCTATTAGGGATATTAGGGAATGAAATAAAAAAGAAAGATTGTAAATTTGTATACTATGCTGCCACCGCAGCAAGGGTTATATTTGCTCAGAAGTGGAAAAAGCAGGAAATCCCAATGATAGAGGAGTGGAGATTAAAGTTATTAGACTACGCGGAACTGGATAGATTAACAGGGAAGATCAGACATTTAAGAGACCAAAAGTTCATTAAGGATTGGGGAAAATATGTGGATTATCTGGAACACATTAGTGAGGGACAAACAACGCTAATGGGATTCAGAGAAGCACTGTGAATGTTTAAGAGTTATTGTTTAAAGTAAATAGAAGGGGAAAAGATGTCCAATGACAATACAAGCAAAGAAATGCGTAACTTTAATTATTACTATGAAAGATTAACGGACAAGCTGAAGGAAGTCCAGAAAGAGATGATAATGTATAGTTTTTGGCGAAAATTTTAGTAATGTATATATTTTTTTTTCTTTTTCTTGGTTTTTGTGTTTTGTGTTGATGTTGTTTTTTTTTTTTTCTTTTTACTTTTTCTTTTTTCTCAAAAATCAATAAATATTTACATGAATTCTAGCTGTTGGCACTGTAAACAAGCCAAGGGATGGTTTTCCCATATGTACTGGGAATTCCCAGAGGTAAGGAATTCTGGGGGGAAATCCTAAAGGTTATTAATGAATTTTTAAAAATGAAGCTTTCAATAGATTTTGATTTCATGACAATGGGTATACTTGGAAACATGGCTATAGAGAAAGGGGACCAGTTTACCTTCAAAGCTATGATATTAGCGGGAAAGGCAACGATAGCTTTAGGTTGGAAAGAGAGAGGAAAATGCACAGTAGAGGCATGGACTAGTTATTTGTTTGAACTTATTCAGTCGGACATTGTCGCAGTCATGTCACAGGAAACAATGTGGAAAGTCAAGTCCACCACAATAAGGAACAGAGGGAACCCCTATCTTGAATGGATAAAAACTACTGGAACAAAAGACATTCTGTGGAAATGAAAGACGCTATGCCTGTGGCTGAGGGTAATTGTTTGAACCCTTCCAATGGGTATGGGGGGGGGGAAGGAGGAAAATTTAAAAATTGTATGGGAAATTTAAAAATTGTAAGAAGATAATATATGTATGTAAAAAATCCTGAACTCAAATAAAATAAAATAAAATTTTAAAAAAGAAAGTAATACAAAACAGATTAATCAATTCCAGACTTTTAAAAACAACTCCTAAAACAGCAATTTAACATGAATTTTACTATCTAACGAGACCATTGATCCATAAAATGAAAGCAATAATCAATGTACTGTACTATAATAGAAAGAAGACAGTACTTTAGATTAAAATTAAAATTATTATTTTTTCTTACCTGCACTGATGATAGACATTGTTTGGATGGGGGGTTTTATACATTGCCACAGTCACACAATCAATCAAAAACAACCAACAAGCCACAGTCACACAAAAAAAGCCAAATAAAAAAGCAGTTTCTTTTAGCAAAAACAAAAGCACCAGATATAAGCTCCAAATACCGTATTTTTCGCCCTATAGGACGCACCGTCCCATAAGGCGCACCTAGTTTTTTGGGGGGGAAATAAAGGGGAAAAAATTATTTCCCCCCCCAGGCACGGGGCTGGGGCGGGGGAGGCCCGAGCTTCCCCCGACCCCAGCCCCCAAACAGGCAGCTCTCTGCAAGCCGTGGGAGCCCAGCGCTGGCTCCCGCTGCTTGCGGAGAGATCCGCGGAGCCTGGACGCGCTGATCTCGGCGCGCGCAGGCTTCGGCATGCAGGCCACTCTCCGCAAGCAGCGGGAGCGCTCCCGCTGCTTGGGGCGAGGTCCGCGACGCCTGGAGAGCGCGCGGGGTCGGTGCGCACCGACCCCTCTCGCTCTCCAGGATTCAGCGAAAGCCTGCATTCGCCCCATAGGACGCACACACATTTCCCCTTCATTTTTGGAGGGGAAAAGGTGCGTCCTATAGGGCAAAAAATACGGTATCACCTCAGAACACTGCAAACTGGAAATGGAAGGCTTTAATTACAATGGGGGGGGGAGCAAATTAGCAGCGGAACAGTGAAAACAGAAGGAAGAAGGCTTTGATTACAATGCAGGGGGACACAAATTAGTGCAACAGTGAAAACAGAAGCTTATCAGCATGTTCGGCTTCCGAAGCAAAGTTCACAAACTGGAACACTGACTTCCAGGTTTGCAGCATTTGAGTTCAAAGTTGTTCAGGAACTAAGCTGTTAGAAAACCGAGGTACCACTGTATATAGACATGGTTGCCATACATCCAGAATTGTAAACAGCGTCTGGGCGGAAATTGCTGAAATGTCCAGGAAAATCTGGACATATGGCAGCCCATGTCGCAAGTGTAGATTTCGGCAAACTTCACTTGAAATAGATATGCCCCCCCCCCCAGTTCCTTCAAGCCCTCCTCATAAGGCTTGGTTTCAGACCCTTGATGATCTTGATTGACTCCTCTGCATCATCTTCATGAAGTTTTCCCTTAGCATGTAGCAAGCTGTAAACCTTAAATTTACTTTCCACAGTTGTTCCCATAAAGCAAAGTCAATGTTTTGTCCTACATCTCTGGCCCAGCTTATCATTGATGATTTTATCATTTCATTCCTTGTATCCCACTCAAGTATCATTTAGATAACATTTTAACCCTGGAGCCTAATAAATCCCTTTCAAACTGTGAGTTTTGTTCTGCAAATCCATTTTTTAAAATCTAACTTAAATGTTACATTCAACTGATGGTAAATTGACCAGTCTCCCTCCCACCTAGAGGAAGAAGTTCCCTTTATAGGGACCCCACATACAATGAAGCAATACCACACGGCCCTAAACCTATCCTCCCAATACGTCGAACTTAGCGGGTAAACTATTGGTCTGCTGTGTCATAGTTTTACTGGACGGTTGGATAATATTGGCAAGAGCGCCTGTAATCTCACAGTCACCACTTCCCCGGAATAAAAATCACTTCCGTCCAAACCAGTAAGTATGTCTGTAATTATGACCATCTGACCAATGTCTAGATGACTTAAGCCCTATATCAGACTCCTCTCCATGGGTTTCCCCCCGAATATAGAGCATGGTCCAATCCCCTGGACATTCTCAGACTTACAGAAGTCCTTCTCAAGGTCATGAAGGACTCTGAAGAGGTGATTCAAGCAACAGAAAAGAAGATTTCTCCTAAAGATCAGGAAGAACTTTCCGATAGCAAGAGCCAGCAGTGAAAAGGAACTCCCTCAGAAGAGAGAGGACTCTCCTTCATTGGAGGTATTTAAGAAGAAGTTGGATGGCCATCTGTCATGGATGCTTGAAATGAGATTTCTGCATTGGCAGGGGTTGGACTAGATTCCGAATCTACCATTCTATTATTCACCCTGCTGTGAGTTCTTGAATTGACTTTTTTACGAGTGAAGTTTTATCCACATTCCATGCGCTGATATGCTTTCAACACTGTATGAATTATTTGGTGGGCCATGAGAGTGGCACTCTGACTGAAGATCTTCCCCCATTCCAAAAACTAAGAAGTTTTCTCTCCTGTATGAATTATTTGATGGGAAGCGAGACTGTGGCTGTGACTGAAGCTCTTCCCACATTCGAAGCACTGATATGGTTTCTCCCCTGTATGAATTCTGTGATGGGAAGTGAGATGTGATCTGTGACTGAAGCTCTTTCCACATTCCAAGCACTGATATGGTTTCTCCCCTGTATGAATTCTTTGATGGGAAGTGAGACTCTGGCTGTGACTGAAGCTTTTTCCACAATCCAAGCACTGATATGGTTTCTCCCCTGTATGAACTTTTTGATGGGAAGTGAGACTCTGGCTGTGACTGAATCATAGAATCATAGAATCATAGAATCATAGAGTTGGAAGAGACCACAAGGGCCATCGAGTCCAACCCCCTGCCAAGCAGGAAACACCATCAGAGCACTCCTGACATATGGTTGTCAAGCCTCTGCTTAAAGACCTCCAAAGAAGGAGACTCCACCACACTCCTTGGCAGCAAATTCCACTGTCGAACAGCTCTTACTGTCAGGAAGTTCTTCCTAATGTTTAGGTGGAATCTTCTTTCTTGTAGTTTGGATCCATTGCTCCGTGTCCGCTTCTCTGGAGCAGCAGAAAACAACCTTTCTCCCTCCTCTATGTGACATCCTTTTATATATTTGAACATGGCTATCATATCACCCCTTAACCTCCTCTTCTCCAGGCTAAACATGCCCAGCTCTCTTAGCCGTTCCTCATAAGGCATCGTTTCCAGGCCTTTGACCATTTTGGTTGCCCTCCTCTGGACACGTTCCAGTTTGTCAATGTCCTTCTTGAACTGTGGTGCCCAGAACTGGACACAGTACTCCAGGTGAGGTCTGACCAGAGCAGAATACAGTGGCACTATTACTTCCCTTGATCTAGATGCTATACTCCTATTGATGCAGCCCAGAATTGCATTGGCTTTTTAGCTGCCGCGTCACACTGTTGGCTCATGTCAAGTTTGTGGTCAACCAAGACTCCTAGATCCTTTTCACATGTACTGCTCTCAAGCCAGGTGTCCCCATCTTGTATTTGTGCCTCTCATTTTTTGCCCAAGTGCAATACTTTACATTTCTCCCTGTTAAAATTCATCTTGTTTGTTTTGGCCCAGTTCTCTAATCTGTCAAGGTCGTTTTGAAGTGTGATCCTGTCCTCTGGGGTGTTAGCCACCCCTCCCAATTTGGTGTCATCTGCAAATTTGATCAGGATGCCCTTGAGTCCATCATCCAAGTCGTTGATAAAGATGTTGAATAAGACCGGGCCCAAGACAGAACCCTGTGGCACCCCACTAGTCACTCTTCTCCAGGATGAAGAGGAACCATTGATGAGCACCCTTTGGGTTCGGTCAGTCAGCCAGTTACAAATCCACTGAGTGGTAGCATAGTCAAGACCACATTTTACCAGCTTCTTTACAAGAATATCATGAGGCACCTTGTCAAATGCCTTGCTGAAATCAAGGTAGGCTACATCCACTGCGTTCCCTTCATCCACCAGGCTTGTAATTCTGTCAAAAACGAGATCAGGTTAGTCTGACATGACTTATTTTTCAGAAATCCATGCTGACTATTGGTGATCACAGCATTCCTTTCTAGGTGCTCACAGACTGTTTGCTTAATGATCTGCTCCAGAATCTTCCCTGGTATTGATGTCAGACTGACTGGGCGGTAATTATTTGGGTCCTCTCTTTTCCCCTTTTTGAAAATAGGGACAACATTTGCCCTCCTCCAGTCTGCCGGGACTTCGCCTGTTCTCCAGGAATTCTCAAAGATGACTGCCAGTGGTTCTGAGATCACATCTGCCAGTTCTTTTAATACTCTTGGATGCAGTTCATCTGGCCCTGGAGACTTGAATACATCTAAACTAGCCAAGTATTCTTGTACTATCTCCTTAGTTATTCTGGGCTGTGTTTCCTTTGCTGAATCATTTGCTCCAAATTCTTCAGGTCGGGCATTGTTTTCTTTATCGGAGAAGACTGAGGCAAAGAAGGCATTGAGGAGTTCAGCTCTTTCTGTGTCCCCTGTTTGCATTTCACCATCTTCTCCTCTGAGTGACCCCACTGTTTCTTTGTTCTTCCTTTTGCTACGGACATACCCATAAAAGCCTTTTTGTTGCTTTTAACCTCTCTAGCAAGCCTGAGTTCATTCTGTGCTTTAGCTTTTCTGACTTTGTGTCTACACGTGCTGGCTATTTGTTTGAATTCCTCTTTGGTGGATTCCCCCCTTTTCCATTTGTTGGACACATCCTTTTTAATCTTAACTCAGTTAAAAGTTCTTTAGATAGCCACCCTGGCTTCTTTAGGCACCTTCCATGTTTCCGTCTCATTGGTATTGCCTGACGTTGTGCTTTTAGTATCTCCCTCTTAACAAACTCCCAGCCATCATGAACTCCCTTTCCTTTTAGTATTACTGTCCATGGGATCTCACCCAGCACTTCCCTAAGTTTTATGAAGTCAGCTTTCTTAAAGTCAAGAAATTGAGTCCTAGTATGCTTGGCTGCTCCTTTCCGCTGTATAGTAAACTTCAGAAGAGCATGATCACTTGCGCCTAATGATCCTTCCACTTCTACCCCACTAACCAGGTCATCAACATTGGTTAGGACCAGATCTAAAATGGCTGTTCCTCTTGTTGCTTCTCCCACTTTCTGGACAATGAAGTTGTCTGCAAGGCCAGTGAGGAATCTGTTTGACCTTATGCTCTTGGCTGAGTTTGACATCCAACAAATATCCGGGTAATTGAAGTCCCCCATTACTACTATCTCCCTTCCTTTTGCATGCTTGGCCATCTGTTCCAGGAAGGCATCATCTATGTCCTCCGTTTGGCTTGGGGATCTATAGTAAACTCCCACAATGAGGTCACTGTTATTCTTCTCTCCCTTAATTTTGACCCAAATGCTCTCACTTTGGCTTTGAGGTTCTAAATCTTGGATCTCTTCACAGGTATACACATCCCTGACATATAACGCCACTCCTCCTCCTTTCTTGTCTGGTCTGTTTCTCTGAAATAGATTGTATCCCCCATTATTACATTCCAATCGTGGGACTTATCCCACCAGGTTTCAGTGATGCCTATTATGTCATATTTAGTTTGCTGTACCAAGAGCTCAAGCTCATCTTGTTTATTTCCCATGCTTTGCGCATTAGTGTACAGACATTGAAGTCCATTAATCATTCCCCGTGACTCTTATTTAAGGATTTTTCCTCCCACCACTAGGTCTGTGTGCTGTTTGCTCCATTTGGTCTATGACATTTGGATGATCATCTTCATCAATTGATAGACTCCTACCTTCAGGAGCACTATCTCCCTCCCCCACATTAGTCAGTTTAAAGCCCTCCTGATGAGGTTTCTGAGATTTTGGCAAAACATTTCTCCCAACCGTTGTGAGGTGCAGCCCATCGCTTGCCAGAAGTCCATCTTCAAGAAACTGCAGTCCGTGATCTAAGAATCCAAACCGTTCCTGTTTACACCATTTGCGAAGCCAGCTGTTCACTTCCACTATTTTCCCCTCTCTCCCTGGGCCACGTCGTTCAACTGGGAGGACAGATGAGATCACAATTTGTGCATTTAATTGCTTCAATTTCCTGCCCAGAGCCTCGTAGTCTCTTTTGATCTTCTGGAGGCTATTGCTTGCAGTGTCATTGGTTCCCACATGAACCAAGAGGAAGGAGTATTTGTCAGTGGGTTTTATGATTCCTTGCAGTCGTTCAGTTACATCTTGGATCTTAGCCCCGGGGAGACAGCACACTTCCCGAGACATCTTGTCAGGCCCACAGATCACTGCTTCTGTTCCCCTCACTAGGGAATCCCCTATCACCACTACACGCCTCCTCTTAGGTTTGGCCGGGGTTCTTCCGTGAGCTGTCCGCTCCAAGGTCGCCTGCACATTCCCTGAGGACTGACTTTGCTGCTCGTCTTCATATACCTGATCGACTGTAATGAGGGAGAGATCCTCAAATGGAGTCTGCTCTTCGTCTTCCATGCTAGGGGAGAGGACCTCAAAGCGATTGTGTATTTCTAAACAATCAGAGCGAACCCTGGGCCTCCTACTTCTTTGAGTCACGTTTCTCCATATATCTGGCTCCTGTGTTGGTGAACTAGCGTCCTTCTCAGGGGAGTCCCCTGTCTCCTCCTTGGTGGAGACGGTGTGCTCTGTTGCTTCCAAGAAGAGCTCCAGCTCTCTAATTCTTTGGAGCGTAGCTACACGTTCCTCCAGTTGCTGGACTTTGTCTTTTAAGAGGGCAATCAACATGCAATTGCTGCAGGTAAAGCTGCCTGCAACCTTTGGCAAGATGGCAAGCATTGCGCAGGAACCGCAGGCGACTGCAGCTGTTCCCTCCCCTCCATCTTGAGAACGTGTCGTTGGGGGTGGCTACAGTGGTCCTCCATCATAAAAAGCGTGAAGACAGGAAAAATAACTCCCCACAAAAACCTAGGTCTTCCCCAACAAACGTTTGAGACTAGCTCCCCTAAATCTAAAAGATGGATCAAACTGCGCGCGCCGCTAGGCGCGCGCTGCTGCGCTGCAATCTCTGATAAGCTCCTCCCACAGCTAATCACCTGCCTCAACAGAAACCCTGCCCCCTCTGACCTTTGCACAGGGAGAGCAGCCAATCAGCCACAAAGAAACACACACACACAAGAAAACCCTTTTTGCTCCTTCTTCAACTGCTGCCCTGCAATCTCTGAATGCCCTGAATGCCCTGAAGCTTTTTCCACAATCCAAGCACTGATATGGTTTCTGCCCTGTATGGATTCTTTGATGGGAAGTGAGATGTTGTCTGTGACTGAAGCTTTTTCCACAATCCAAGCACTGATATGGTTTCTGCCCTGTATGGATTCTTTGATGCAAAGTGAGAATGCTGCTTTCACTGAAGCTCTTTCCACATTCCAAGCACTGATGTGGTTTCACTCCTGTATGAACATTTTGATGGGAAGAGAGACTCCGATTGTGACTGAAGCTTTTTCCACAATCCAAGCACTGATACAGTTTCTCCCCTGTATGGATTCTTTGATGCAAAGTGAGACTGTCCTTTCGACTGAAGCCCTTCCCACATTCCAAGCACTTATAGGGTTTCTCCCCTTTATGAATTTTTTGATGGGAAGAGAGATTGCTGCTCTGACTGAAGCTCTTCCCACATTCCAAGCACTGATAGGGTTTCTCCCCTGTATGTATTCTTTGATGCAAAGTGAGACTGGACTTTTCACTGAAGCTCTTCCCACATTCTAAGCACTGATAGGATTTCTCTCCTGTATGAATTATTTGATGGGAAGCGAGACTGTGGCTGTGACTGAAGCTCTTCCCACATTCGAAGCGCTGATATGGTTTCTCCCCTGTATGAATTCTGTGATGGGAAGTGAGACCCTGCCTCTGACTGAAGCTTTTTCCACATTCCAAGCACTGAAAGGATTTCTCCCCTGAATGAATTATTTGATGGGAAGTGAGACTCTGCCTGTGACTGAAGCTCTTCCCACATTCCAGGCACTGATAGGGTTTCTCCCCTGTATGGATTCTTTGATGGGAAGTGAGACTTTGCCTGTGACTGAAGCTCTTTCCACATTCCAGGCACTGATAGGGTTTCTCCCCTGTATGAATTCTGTGATGAGAAGTGAGTTGTGAGCTTTGATTAAAGCTCATTCCACATTCTAAGCACTGATAGGGTTTCTCCCCCATATGAATTTTTTGATGGGAAGTTAGATGATCCTTTCGACTGAAGCTCTTTCCACATTCTCTGCAGTGATACAATTTCTCTCCTCTGTGAATTCTTTCATGTGAAGTGAGGCTATCCCTCCGAATGAAGCTCTTTCGTTGATGGGAGGTGGACTGGGAGCTCTGGTCGATGTTCTCTCCATACTCTGAATATTTATTTGATTTCTCCAATATGTGGATTCTGTTGTGACCCCCTTGTTCTTCCCTTCCCATTCATCACCATCTGCAATGAAGAGAGAAGCTAATTATCGCCTCAGGAAGAAATGGAGCTCCAGATTATTGAACAGAGTTCCCCGCCCCCCCCAACTCACTAAGAGACTTGAGAGTGCTCCGTTTCAGCCTCAAGAGCACAGCCTTGAAGTCTAACTTAACGGCATTGTAGATGTGTGGCATCTTCAACCCCCCCAACATTTGAGTACACCTGAGGGGTGCCTGACTCTCTTGAAAACAATGGGGTGCCATTGCCAGCATACTGTGACCGGGGCGCAGATGACACACAACCATCAAACCCACCACCTGACCCCTCCCCCAGCAATGCACTGCCATGTTAGGGTAAGTCGTGCTAACTCTGCATCGCTGCCCCGGACCCCAACCCCACTCAGAGCGAAGGGGACGTGGTTCACATCCATTATTGAACAAAGTTAATGAATGCTTGTGATAAAGGAAGGACTGAAGTTAGATGTGAGGCCTTACAATAGTTTTCACTGCCTTTGTTGGCTGATATTAACTGACATATTGCTTGGCTTTTATCTGGGATAGATTTGATTTGGCTCAATCCTGGAATCCACCCCATATCCAAGGTCAGTCATCTCTTTGGTCAATCAAATGCAAACAGAAGCCAAAACAACAAACCTGACAGAAGTTACTTCAACTTCCTAAAAGCTCTCAAGCCCACAGTTAAGAAGGCCTGGGTGGTTCAGACAAGCCTGGTCATTGTTTAAAAAGGCATGACTAGACAAAGAATATTCACAAACAGTTGATATCCCTCCATTCAGGGCTCACGGTGTGGATGTTAGAATCCCAGATGCTGTTGGTCTCCTTCCAAATAGTGGAGGTTCATCAAATAGAAAAGGGATGTCCAACAGGTCGATCACGATCTACTGGTAGATCCCTGCGAGGTTTTGGTCAATCGCAGTCAATCGCTGACCCCCTCCCGGATCCTCCCTCCATTGTTGGAGAATGGAAGACAGAGCTTACAAACCGAGGCTGGAGGCTGTTTTTCCCCAGCGCTCCTTTGGTGAGTTGCTAATAAAAGCTCAACAACTTTGACCTGAACCCCTCCAAAACAGGGGTAGATCACTCCCAGTTTTTAATTCTGTGAGTAGATCGCAGTCTCTTGGAAGTTGGCCACCCCGAAATAGAGGTATGTATGGAATTTCAAAATTGATGTTTAATTGATGTTTAATGAGAGGGTCCATGATCCCACAATTCTCCTCCTTGACTTCCTTACGCAAAGCTCTCTTGTCGGGATCCAGCAACATCCCTGCCTCCTCTGAAACAAGCAGGAACATCTTCACCTGCACACTCCCCACCAGCAGTTGCCTCAATATAAATTTGGTCTAAATTTAAACTTTTTTCTAAATCTCTTACTTCACTTTGAATCTCCTCTCATTTCCCCGGGAGACCAACTCTGTATACCGTATTTTTAGCTCCATAGGGTGCACCGGACCATAGGGCGCACCTAGTCTTTAGGGGGGAAATAAAGAAAAATAAAAAGAGGAAAGAAGCCAAGACAGTGAGCGGGATCCATCCCGCTGGCTGTCTTGGCTTCCTCTTTAGTCGCACGCAAACTCTCCAGCCGGGAGAGGCTACGGGCGGCTTTGGCAGAAGCCAAGACAGCGAGCGGGATGGATCCCGCTAGCTCTCTTGGCTTCGTTTTTAGCTGCGGGGCTGGGGCAGGGGAAGCCTGAGCTTCCCCCGACCCCAGCCCCCAGAACAGGCAGCTATCCAAACCCCCGCTGCGCACCGACCCCTATCGCCCTCCAGGCTTCAGCGAAAGCCTGCATTCGCTCCATAGGATGCACAAACATTTCCTCTTCATTTCTGGAGGGGAAAAAGTGTGTCCGATAGAGCGAAAAATAAGGATAGTTTAATTGGTAACATAAGATGGAAAATGACTATTACTCACACTTAATCTAAGCACAACGGCCACAAGAGCTTTTGACTAGGAATTCGGCTATGCGAAGTTGAATGTTCTCTGTTCTCTGCTGTCTACCCTTTTTTGTTTCAATTTATACCAATTCATGAACTCAGAACTCATATACTGATCACCAACGAGGAACGACATGTTATTCCTGCAAATTTATTCTGCAAGTTTTGAGATATACAAATGACATGAGAAGAATGAGTCTATACATTTGTATCATTTATTAGTCCTATAATCCTTGCTTTTAAAAGCAATAAAAAGTTGTTCCAAAAAGAAAAGATAATGGGGCAACTCACGGAGGCCCCACCTGCAGTCAATCCTGAAATTAGGATCAGGTAATATAAGAATTTAGGATCAGCTTCTAGTGCTGCGCGATGGATCAGTCACTTGTTCTGTTGCTCTGTTCTCTCCTATCTCTCCTCCTCCCCCCGCCCAATTTAAACCAATTCATGAACTCAGAACTGATACACTGACCACTAATGATGAACCATATGTTATAGAAATTCCTTCAAATTAGTTTTGAGAATCATATGAGAAGACTGAGAAGACTCAGTCTACATATTTGTATCATATATTAGTCCTATATGATCCTTGTTTTTTTTAAAAAAGGAAAAGTTATTCCTAAAAGAAAAGAAAAAGGCAAAACACAGAGGCCCCATCGGCAATCAGTCCTGAAATTAGGTTCAGGTAATTTAAAGAATCATGGCTTCTAGTGCTGCGCGATGGATCGGTGAGTTCTCTGACATTGGTAGGGCATTCAGAGCACAGTACTGGCGCCAATACATCGTGGTAGCTGGGGAGCTGTGATGTATTCCTAGCTCAAATTGCCTGCAGATGTCAAAGGCGCTGGAAAGCAGGTGGAGGAGCCCAAAAAGGTGCTCACCTTCTCAATCTCCATCCGCCTGCCTGCCTCATCCCACCCCCAAAATGAGCAAGCCCCAGTACCTCTCCAGCCCCATCCCCCCATGTCCCCATCTCCCCTCCCCTGGGACTCACCAGATCTCTTGGAGGTCCCTGGGAGGGAACGCTCAGAGGCTGTGAGGAGGGATGCAGGAGACAACCTGACCAGGTCAACTGTCCATCTTCCCCCTTCCATCCTCGCTAGGTTTACAGATTCAGTCTCTTTCATCCTTCCTGAGGAGTCGAGAAGCCACCACAAGCTGCTCATTCATTCATCCACTTTACAAATATACACTTATAATGCTGCAGGTTATTACAATAATCCTACAAATGTTCTTATCTGTTTACAGTTTATCCGTAAAAATTCAATAAACCATTTCCGTTCTTTTATAAAAAGTTTGTTATCTTGATTTCTTATTCCTCTGGGTAAGTTTCACCATTTCTGCATATTCCCTAAGTTTTTGTATCCATTCTTCCTTTGCTGGGACTTCTTTCCATTTTGGGGCAAGTAAAATTCTATACAGTTTCTGCTCCTTCTTTGGCGATCACTCGTAACCGAGTAAGTTTGTCTTCCATAGACACAGTTTTAACAATGGGTCCGTAGGGGACAGTGTGGGAGGCAAAGAACAAAAGACATGGGGGAAGCCCCCTTAGTGCTCCATAAATTTGAGTCAGGGAAAGGCTCAAAACAGTAGGGCAAAGAGAAGTGGAGTAAGGGCTTGGGGATGCTGACAGGAGGTCAGCTGCAATTTAAAGCAACAGTAGGAAATGTAAGAGAATGGGCTGCTGGGGGGGCAGAGAGAGAGAGTGAAGCCCTGTGGTGACAATCTGGGTGCTGATGCCGCGCCGGAGAGCGAAGGCAGCAGCACCCAGGTCCTGGGATCAGAGCCACCAGAGCTGGGAGCGATCCAGGAGCGCTGCTTCCCCATCATGGACTGGGCATGGTGAAGCAGGCCGGAGCCGGAGGAGGCTGCCCCTCCCCCCAATAAATAACACCTTAGGCAAAAGAATCCGAGCATGGCTGGCATGCCCCAAAGAGGAAAGGGGCATAAAGGGGAGGGATGAGCATGAGCATCGGGATGCCAAGCGCAGCGCACTGCTGCCACGTTTCCCGGGGACATTTAATGAAATCCGGGGACATTTTGGGGACAGATTTGCAAATCAAGGGACTGTCCCCGGGAAATGGGGACGTCTGGTAACCCTGATTTGGGTGTCTCCCATATCCTCGTCTGACACTCTCACCACTACACCATCCTGCCTTCCTGAAGTCCTTCTGCATTTATATAGCTATAAAAATTTAAGTAGGTAAATAAATACGGAGAAAGCAAAATGTCACAGAGGTGGATCTGAATTTCCCCCCTCAAAGCATAAATGTGTTTTATTTTGGATTGCTTTATTTCATGTTTTAATGTGTTGCAAGCAGATTTGAGTTTTTTTACTTTAAGATATAAAGTGGTATAGAAATGATATTTTTTTCCTTTTTAAAAAAATGCTTTATTGAACTTAAACAAAGAAAAAAACATACATTCATGTCCATTGTTTACAAAGAAAATAAAATTAAGAGAAACCTATATTTTCTGGCAAAGAAAATATTCTTAATATACATCTGACTTCCCGTCGTCTCCATACTTCATTTAACCAGTGTGGTGTAGTGGTTAAGAGCGGTAGTCTCGTAATCTGGGGAACCGGGTTCACGTCTCCGCTCCCCCACATGCAGCTGCTGGGTGACCTTGGGCTAGTCACACTTCTTTGAAGTCTCTCAGCCTCACTCACCTCACAGAGTGGGGGAGGAAGGGAAAGGAGAATGTTAGCCGCTTTGAGACTCCTTCGGGTAGTGATAAAGCAGGATATCAAATCCAAACTCCTCCTCTTCTTCACCATTACTGACTTATTGCAAAAACATATCCACTTGTTGTATAATAAAATATTATTTCTCCTGTGTCCTTTTTCTTACTTAAAACAGCTACAGATGTCATTCAAAGGATGTAACCGAGTTCAAGCTGCAACAACTTTTCTTAAGATATCTTCTTAAAACTTCCCATTTTGAAATAAATACTTGTTTTGAATTATCTTTTATTTTTTCGGTTGGTTTGGCTAGCTCTGCATATTAGACCAATTCTTGTAACCATTCTAACCTGGAAGGAACTTTATCACTCTTCCAATTTGTCGCTATTAGGACTCTAGCGGCAACAGTGGCGTATAAAAAGACCTCCCTTACATTTCTAGGAATATCGGCGCCTGTGATAAAAAGGCTTCTGGTTTTTTGTGTGAAACAAACATTTAACATTTTTGAAAGTTCTATATAGATGTCATCCCAGAAAACCTTTTTACATAGCCACCACATATGGAACATTGTGCCTGTTCCTTCTCCACATCTCCAAAAATTACTAAAAACATTTTTATACATTTTTGAAAGTTTCCATGGGGTCAAATACCAACAATATTGCATTTTTTTGGAAATGTTACCTCAAGGTTTAGCATTCTGTGAATTTCAGATTTACTTTCCATAAATTTTCCCAATTTCATATCTGTGTTATATCCAAAATCCTGGGCCCATTGAATCATGACAGCTTTAATCTCCTCCTCCTTGACTTCCAAGTCAAGAAGAAGAAAAGTTTGGACTTGATATCCTGCCTTTCACTCCCCTTAAGGAGTCTCAAAGCAGCTAACTATCTCCTTTCCGTTCCTCCCCCACAACAAACACTCTGTGAGGTGAGTGAGGCTGAGAGACTTCAGAGAAGTGTGACTGGCCCAAGGTCACCCAGCAGCTGCATGTGGAGGAGCGGAGACGCGAAGCCGGTTCACCAGATTACAAGTCCACCACTTTTATTAATAGTTGTTTTCACACACAAAATCAGTGTGATACCTTGGTTTATGAACTTAATCTGTTCAGAACAGGTCTGTCCTTAAACCAAGGCGTGCTTTCCCATAGAAAGTCATGGAAAATGGATTAATCCATTCCAGACAATGAAAAACAACCACTAAAACAGCAATTTAACATGATTTTTACTATCTAACAAGACCACTGATCCATAAAAGGAAGGCAATAATCAATGTACTGTACAATAAAATAAATAAGACAGTATTGTAGATGATAAAACTCAAAATTATTTTTTTTTCTTACGTGCACTGATGATAATAATTGTTTGTATGGGGCGCTTTTATCCATTTCTGCAGTCACACAATCAACCAGTAGCTGACCTGGGTTCCACACAGTCACAAAAACAAAGTCACAAGCCACAGTCAAAAGTACCATAAAACAATGAACAAGACACAGTAAAAATAAAAAAAGCCACACAAACAAAAACACAAAAAAATAGCAAAGACAAAAGCTCCAAATATCGCTTCTGTGTTGTGTGGGTGCTCCGGACTCAACAGCTGACAGACTCAACAGGAAGCCTCTGATTGGCAGTGGGGGACTCAATTTACAAACGGAACACACTCAACAAGAAACAGAACATGTTCTGTTTCCAAGGCAAAGTTCACAAACCCAAACACCTACTTACAGGTTTGTAGCATTCTTATTCCAAGTTGTTCATAAACTAAGTTGTTCATAAACTAAGCTGTTCTTAAACCAAGGTACCACTGTAGTTGGCACTGGGAATCTGATTAACCCACATATTGTGAGAAACATCCACGGTCCTGATTCAGTCCACAAGTGACAGCACTGAACCTCTTGGTGGATTGTCACGCTAATCTGCCTTTGAGGTTCATTTGTTCCAGAGAAGTAAACAAAACAAAGTGAATGTGTTTCCACACTGCCCCATCCAAAGAAGGGTGAACTCTAGAATTCTATGTAAAAGAATGAGCATTGAGTGAATGTTCACTAAGTTTCCCACGTTGACTGAAGCTCTTTCCACACTCCAAGCATTTAAAGTTTCACCCCTGTGTGAGTACGTTTATGCAAAGTAAGGTGTGTCCTCCGACGGAAACTCTTTCCACACTCCATACATTTAAATGGTTTCTCCCCTGTGTGGGTTCGATGATGAATATTAAGGGTGCAACTTTCGCTGAACCCCTTTCCACACTCCATACATTTAAAGGGTTTTTCCCCTGTGTGAGTTCGTTGATGCAAATTAAGCTGATTCTTCCAACTGAAGCTCTTTCCACACTCCATACATTTAAAAGGTTTCTCCCCTGTGTGAGTACGTTTATGTAAAGTAAGCTGTGCACTCTGATGGAAACTCTTTCCACACTCCATACATTTAAATGGTTTAACTCCTTTGTGAGTTTGCTGATGTTTACAAAGTTTATCACGTCGACTGTAGCTCTTTCCACACTCCAAGCATTTAAACTGTTTCACCCCTGTGTGAGTTTGCTGGTGTGTTCTAAGGGCTTCACTTTGACTGAAGCTCTTTCCACACTGCATACATTTAAATGGTTTCTCCCCTGTGTGAGTTCTCTGATGTTTACTAAGTTTATCACGTCGACTGAAGCTCTTTCCACACTCCAAGCATTTAAAGTCTTTCACCCCTGTGTGAATACGTTTATGTATGTTAAGGTGTGCACTCTGACGGAAACTCTTTCCACACTCCATACATTTAAATGGTTTAACCCCTGTGTGAGTTTGCTGATGTAAAGTAAGGTGGGTACTCTGACCAAAGCTCTTTCCACACTCCATACATTTAAATGGTTTAACCCCTGTGTGAGTTTGCTGATGTGAAGTAAGTGAGCTGCTATGACGGAAACTCTTTCCACACTCCATACATTTAAGTGGTTTCTCTCCTGTGTGAGTACATTGGTGTTCTGCATGTGTTCGACTATCAGTGGAAGTCTTTCCACATTCCAAACATTTAAATATTTTCTCCCCCGTGTGAGTTCGCCGATGTGAAGTGAGGTGTGTCTTTCGTCTGAACCACTTTCCACACTCTAGACATTCAAATGGTTTCTCCCCTGTGTGAGTCGATTGATGTACACGAAGTGAACTAATATGACGGAAGCTCTTTCCACACTCCATACATGTGAATGGCTTTCCCCCTGTGTGAATTAGTTGATGTTTTCTAAGTGTTCCCCTGTCACGGAAGCTCTTTTTACACTCCATACATTTAAATGGTTTCTCCCCTGTGTGGGTTTGATGATGTGAAGTAAGGTGGGAACTCTGACCAAAGCTCTTTCCACACTCCATGCATTTAAATGGTTTCTCCCCTGTGTGACTTCGATGATGCATATGAAGGGACCAACTTTCACTGAAGCTCTTTCCACACTCCATACATTTAAATGGTTTCTCTCCTGTGTGAGTCCGTTGATGTCTTTTAAGTTTTCCACACTCACTGAAGCACTTACCACACTCCACACATTCATACTGTTTTTCCCCTGTATGAATTCGCTGATGTCGTTTAAGAGTGGCATTACTACTATAACTCTTTCCACACTCATTACATTGAAATGGTTTTTCCCCCGTGTGAGTTTGTTGATGGTTTGTAAGGTTTCCACCATCAATAAAGCTCATTCCACATTCTGCAGAGTTCTGTCGCTTGTCTGCACCACCTGCTTTGAAGCAAAGGGAGAAATGCTCTTAGGGTTTCAAGGAACATCTTTGTATGAAGGGAGATATATAAATTACATAAATAATGATAAATGTCTAGAAAAAAATTAAAGTGGGAGAAATGTTTCAAATAAATAAATAAATAATCTATAATTACTGAAAGCATTTCTACAACACCCTTTATCCATATTTCTGTATTAGTCTGGGTAATAATAATCATTTAATCATGAAGTGCGGGGAAACATGTAAAATCAAAAGGCTGTGAGAGGAAAAAGGTTTCTGGCTACTCTATGAAAGCAGATTCCAGAAACAAAGAGGAGCATGGGAAAAGGCCTCTCTGCTTCCTTCTTCCTGCCTTTTCTCTCCTCTCCATCTTTTCCCCTTGCCAATGTGTTTCCCTCCTCCTGTCTCAATCCACCCCTGTGCCCATCTCTTACCCCCTGCAACTCACCAGATCTCACGGAGGGCCCTGGGAGGGAATGCTCAACAGTTTTGGAGTGGGATGCAGGAGGCAGCCTGACCAAGTCAACCATCCATCTTCCTCCTTCCATTCTAGCTAGGTTTGCAGAATCAGACTCTTTCATCCTTCCTGAGGAGCTCAGAAGCGAAAATGAGCTGCAGGTTTCTGAGGGATGAAGAAACAAAGGGAGCCTCACATTTAGTCTTGACACCTGGCTATCTTAGCTGCCGTTTCTGTGTGAAAAAGGTTATGAAGCTTAATTTACAACTCAAATAATCTGGTATGGCTCTGGGAATGCTTTTCATCTTCAAGGCCTTTTGATAAGCAGGATTCGGCTGTCGAGGCTCCTAACAAGCCTGAGTTATTGTTCTTCTATCTAACCATTGGCGAGTTGCTAATTAATCTAAAGAACTGATTGGCTTTTGAGTTTTGAATCCACGTGGGTTCAAAGGGGAAAAAAACCTAAGGAAACCAACTTGCAATTCCCTAACATACCTTGCCATGTGAGACCAGCGTCTTGCAAAGAGGACTTGCCCTGATGCCAGGAATGCGGAGAACAGGTCTGTTTCACACTTTCATTCTCCTTGTGAGTATGTTCTGTAGTTAGTGATATTGAAAAATGTTTTTATTTTCTGTTTGGGATTTGTAAGAGATGTGCCAACTTTTACGTTTGAATAATCTTGGTTTTTTATTGAATTCCGGAAAAGGACTTTTCCCTGTTTCTGTCTTTTGTGCCTTTCTGCCGGGGAAGCTAAACCAGTACCTGACCACTTAGTCGCCTACCAGAGCCTGATGGATTTCTGTCTGTGCCACAGTAAAGTGACACAGTGTGGGGCAGCCCGGTAAAACTGAAGAGTAACCTCCTTCCTTAGGTAACTTTTCAGGGCTGTTCTAAGATAAGGAAGTGGTGGCAGCAAACTACTGTTTCTGTTTCTTTATGTTCTGAATAAGCTTTGGCGCACCTCTCTCTCAGCTGGGTCTTGCCGGAGTTGGAAAGCAGGCTGGAGAGGTGGGAGACTGTTCGCGAATGCTACACAAGCCCCAGTACCTCTCCAGCCCCATCCATCCATGTCCCCATCTCCCCTCCCCTGGGACTCACCAGATCTCTTGGAGGTCCCTGGGAGGGAACGCTCAGAGGCTGTGAGGAGGGATGCAGGAGACAACCTGACCAGGTCAACTGTCCATCTTCCCCCTTCCATCCTCGCTAGGTTTACAGATTCAGTCTCTTTCATCCTTCCTGAGGAGTCAAGAAGCCACCACAAGCTGCAGGGTCCTGGGAGAGAGGAAGAAACAAAGGGAGCCTCAGAGGCCCTGCAGGGATTCTCCTGCCCTAGATATTCCCCTGCTCCTGGAGAAGCACAAATGGGATAGCCCCTTCCCAACAGAAACCCCATTTGAAACATCTACAGCGATTCCAACTTAATCTGTTTGCACCTCACCCCACTTCATAAGGCTGCCATGGTATGCACAGTAGTGACTGAGAGTGGACCCCATTGAACTCAGAGGGGCTTATGGATAGAATTATGTGCAAAAACCAGGCACCATCCTTTCCCCAAGCCTGAAAACTGCAACCCCAGAGCATGGGCAGAATACAGCCGAGTAGCTATTACATGTAGGGGCCCCCACGACTCAATGCAAGAGATGACTTGGCAGTTGAGCTGGCTGGGCCAAAAACCTCTTTCTGCTCATCATTAGAGCTGCTGAGAGACCCTAGAAGGCTGGGAATAGGATCTGGCTCCTGCTGTTTCTTAGCCACCTCCTCATTTTCCTTATTCACGCAAAATGGAGTGATTTTTGGTTGTGCTTTCTTTAGAGAAGCTCTCTTTGGAGCAGGGCCCGGGGCACTCGGGAGAGACCAGAAATTCTGTAACCACTCCAGGTCAACACCATCTTTCCACTTAATTCCATATCATGTTTCCTTATACCATTTGTAGCAATTAAAGCTTTTCTAACTTTAGTCTGCAGGAACTTCTCTGTCATTCACTTAGTGTTCTGCAGAATGCGGAGGCTAGACTGGTGACTGGGAGTGGCTGCTGGAACCATGTAAGACCGCTCCTAAAGGATCTACTTTCAAAGTGTTGGTGCTGACCTTTAAAGCCCTAAACGGCCTCTGCCCAGGATACCCGAAGGAGCATCTCCACCCCCATCGTTCAGCCTGGACACTGAGGTCCAGCACCAAAGGCCTTCTGGCCGTTCCCTCAGTGCAAGAAGAGAAGTTACAGGGAAGCAGGCTGAGGGCCTTCTTGGTAGTGGCACCCTCCCTGTGGAACACACCCATTAGTTGTCAAGGAGATGAGTAACTATGTAACCTTTAGAAGACACCTGAAGGCAGCCCTGTATTGGGAAGTTTTTAATGTTTGATGTTTAATTATGTTTTTATATATGCTGGAAGCAGCCCAGAGTGTCTAGGGAAACCCAGTCAAATGGGTGGCAGGTAAATATTATTATTATTATTATTATTCACACAGGATGCTGATTGCGGCGGCAGCTTCACCCCAGTGCCTTGCCAGGGCAGGAGGGGCATGGTCTTCCTAAAAATATTGAACTGAGCAAGGCTGGATGCAGTTCCTGCTCCCAAGAGTGGCACATGCCCGTCTGTGCACTTGCTCAGCTGGGAGGGGGCAGATGTTTAACAAGATTGGAAACCAGATCTCACCCGGCCCTAGTGACTCCTCCCAAGAATCCTGGGAGCCAGAATTGGTTCAGGACCCTGAGAGTTGCAAGGAGACAGCTTCAGCCCTGCTGCCCAAAGACTGCAATTCCCAGAGTGGTCACCAATCCACCCTTCTTGCCAGGGAACTCTGGGAATTGTAGTTGGGTAGGTGGTGGGAGAGGGTCTCCCCTCCAGTCTCCACACTTGGGGGGGGGGCTGTATCTCCCCACTCTACAGGGCTTCTCCTTCCTCGGAGTCCTTGGATGCTTCTCTGTGTTATGAAATGCGACTTTCCCCTCAATCTGAAGGGGGCTTATTTGCATGCCCTCTTTTTGTTCCCCCAAAAAGGACTCCTCCCCAAAAAGGAAGGCAGCATCTTGATCCAAAGGAAGAACAGAGTTGCAGACCTGCTGGACACTCAGCCCCCCCTGACTTGGGGAGGATCTCTCCCTGACTGGTCCCCATGCATGAGCCGAACGGGGGCCTTGCCTCCTCCCTTGCAGCCCTGGGACCCCCTTCTCCCCGCTGCACCCCAAGGGGAAGAGAGAAGAGACTCACCAGATTCCAGGAGGCACTGGGAAGTTTTGCAAAGCAGAGAGAACAAAGCAGCCTCCTCTTTGCTTGCAGGAAGGGACTGGGCAGGGAGGGGCTTCTGCTCGGGAGGACCTTGCCCTCCCCTTCCTGTCCTCTCTAGGAATCCCGCTCTGCTCCTTTTAACCCTTGGCAAGCCGAGGGCACCGAGACCGCCCCTCCCTCTCCCTGCCTGCTTCTGCGCTCTAGGGCTGCCCTCCCTTCTCCATCTGGGCCAAGGACTCTGCATCAAGGGCCCCTGGGGGTGCAGGGCTGGTGAGCATCTCTTGGCCCCCCAAGAAAAGAGAAACGCGGGTGGGTGGGTGGTGGGGAGAGACTTCCAAGGAGACCCTGCAGGTCCCCAACATCGCAGCCGGATCGCACGTACCCTGCCGGTGGGTCCCAGGGAAGGCGCTTCCAGGAGAGGCCCTTTAACATTCACTTATTGAGTCATTTCAAAGAATGGTAACGGGGAACCCCCACCTCCCTTGTAGTTCGTCTGCATAAGATGATGGGGGGGCTGACAGCGGAGACGAGCGCCCCAACCCCACAGTCGCCTTTGACTGGACATAACAGTCCAGGGGTCCTTTTGCTTTTGAATATCCCAGTGTTATTGTGCGTGGGGGGAGGGTAATCTCCTGCGCGGGAGGGGCTTCATCCTGCCATGCAACCCCTGCAGGTGTTGGGTTCCCACTTTGCAGCTGGATTCCATAGATCCCGTCGTGGGGATTCGAAACCCGACCTCCCTTGTCCTTCAGATGAGGGTCCCCATCGCCAAAGAGGGCCCTCCGGGTTCAGGGAAGACTCCCCAGGGAGGGGGTGGAAAGAGGCACAGGAGCCAACTCCTAGGGGCCACGGTTCCATTGTCCCCCTTCCAAAAAAAGTTGATTGACATTAAAATGGTGAGGGGTGTGTGGCATCATCTCATCCATTAGACTGGGAGGGGGATGTTGTGGGGAGGGAAGCCCAGCCAAGCATTGCCAGGGGACGGTTGGGGGCGCTGGCGGATAATTTCCTGGAGGGGCTCCAGAACTGCCAGCCGGGGGTGTCCTATTCCCACTGCACCCCCTTTCTCCAGGGAGGTTGGATTCATGGAATCCTAGGAACTGTCAGAGCCAGCCAGCCAAAACCACAGAGAGCATGTGAAGCTAACTCTTTATTAGCAGAAACAAGGACTGCTGCAGGGAGCCAGGAATGGTCAGCACTCAACTCTTCTCAGTAGTTGCAGAGATCCGGGTGGAAGAATCTGCAGCCCGGCCCTTTGCGGTTCTGAAGCACAAGAGCCAACTCCTAGGGGCTGATCGGCTTTGCCAACAAAATATTTGTGGGGTCCTGGCACCCCCAAAATTAACCGGCACTGCCATTCAAACAGAGTGTGTGCACGGCAAGCTGCAACAGCTAAGTTAAGGAGCTGAAGTGAAATAACTGGAAATAAGCTCAGCACTGGCCACCCTCTCTAGACACCTGTAACATCGAAGAGGAATAACTTAAAAGAAGCAACAGAAGTTTTAAAAAGCTGCACATTGACTACTTTGTTTAGAACCCTGTATCATACACTAAATTTAGTACAATTTATTATTAGGTTAACTGTTTCCTGAAAGAACATTATCTATCTCCTGACACATCCTTTGCTTTTTTCAACTTTGTTGTGTAAAATAAATCTTTCTTGTTTGTTCAACTTCTGCCAGAGTCTCCAAGGATCTTTGTTTACGTTCAAACAAAAAGTGTAAGATACCCATTGTGGTTATATAGGCAGTCAGGACTGACTGAAGAAACTGATTACAGTGGTACCTTGGGGGAGAGTGTCAATGATTAAAATGGTGATATTACCAAAAATCCTATTTTTATTTCAAACTATCCCAATAATAATTGGGACAAAATATTTTAAAAGCTGGCAATGAGACCTTGCCAATTTTATATGGCAAGGGAAGAAAGCCAGAAGAAAATCAGAACTAATGATGGGGCTAAAAGAAACGGGGGGATTTGCAGTCCCAGATTTAAGAAGATATTTTGAAGCAGTGTGCTGGAGTTGGATGAAAGAGTGGATGTTACTAAAAGATACAGTGGTGACTCGCAAGACGAAATTAATTCGTTCCATGAATTTTTTCGTCTAGCGAATTTTTCGTCTTGCAAAGCACGAAATCCCATAGGAATGCATTGAAAATCAATTAATGCGTTCCTATGGTCAAAAAAAGTCCAAACAAAGCCAAATTTGGTACAACAAGAGTTTATTAAGTGCTCTTTAAAGTCACACATACTGTAAAGAGCATTTCAAAATTCAAACCCAGAATTTTTTTAAAAAAAACAGCAGAGTTCCAGATTCTTGCAAACCCCTCCCCAACTGTTCCCCCAGCCACCCAGCACACAGAAATTCAAATCCAGAATTCTTTTTAAAAAACAGCAGAGTGGCTCAATGGTCACAGAAAATCATAAAAATGCAGGAGAAAAAAAAAGGTTCCAGATTCTTGCAAACCCCTCCCCAACTGTTCCCCCAGCCACCCAGCACACAGAAATTCAAATCCAGAATTCTTTTTAAAAAACAGCAGAGTGGCTCAATGGTCACAGAAAATCATAAAAATGCAGGAGAAAGAAAAGGTTCCAGATTCTTGCAAACCCCTCCCCAACTGTTCCCCAGCCACACATCACAAAGAAATTCATATCCATAATTTTTTTTAAAAAACATCAGAGTGGCCCAATGTTCACAGAAAATCATAAAAATGCAGAAAAACACACACAAGCTTCCAGATTCTTGCAAACCCCTCTCCAACTGTTCCCCCAGCCACCCAGCACACAGAAATTCAAATCCAGAATTCTTTTTAAAAAACAGCAGAGTGGCCCAATGGTCACAGAAAATCATAAAAATGCAGAAAAAAACACACAAGCTTCCAGATTCTTGCAAACCCCTCCCCAACTGTTCACCCAGCCACCCAGCACACAGAAATTCAAATCCAGAATTCTTTTTAAAAAACAGCAGAGTGGCCTAATGGTCACAGAAAATCATAAAAATGCAGAAAAAACACACACAAGCTTCCAGATTCTTGCAAACCCCTCCCCAACACCAAGTCCTTGAATTCCAAACACCCCAACCCAAAATCCAAACCCCCCCCCAAAAGTTTTAAAAGCTTAACTTACCAAATGGCTGCAAAAGAAGTTTTGGAAAAGCTTCAAAAATCACCAAAGTCTTTAAAAACCTCAAAAAAGGCTACTATGTACACTGCATTCTATGAGTTGCTCCTCGAAGTCAAGTCGCAACTGTATTAACGGTGTTAAGAAAAAGGAAACAAACTTGCAAGACGTTTTCGTCTTGCGAAGCAAGCCCATAGGGAAATTCGTCTTGCGAAGCAGCTCAAAAAGCGGAAAACCCTTTCGTCTAGCGAGTTTTCTGTCTTGCGAGGCATTCGTCTTGCAGGGCACCACTGTACTGAAGTTTTGGAACTAGAAGGCTGGGACAAAATACAGGGTTGGCATGGATATTTATTCTATGGGAAAATACAATTGCATAAAGGATTTACGAACCGCCTTGTGAGAAAGGCCCTATTTGAGGTATGTGAGAGAACGAAAGAGAGAATTATAGAAAGAACTCCATGGTGGACCTCTCCAATAGAGGCAACCTCGACATTAAAAAAAAATTTGCCTGGCCAACCTATAGAGATTTAGCAGAAGGAATGAAGGAAAATATCAAATTAAAAGAATACGAAGAACTCAAAATACTGGGAATAAATTGGTTAGACTATTTCCAACTTAAGGCTACATATGAGAAAGATATAAAAACTGGGGGATTTGGGGATAAAATATCAAAATTAGAAAGAGAGGTTTTACAAAATAATCAAAAAAACACTCTCTAAAATATATAGATTATTAGACAAAGTCCTCCCAGATCAAGAAGTCAAAGCAGTGAATATTCTAAAATGGGAACGGGATTTAGGATATACAATTGATTCTGAAGATTGGAAAAAGTTTTGGGGAAAAAATATAAATTTTACAGCTTAGTATTCATTAAGAGAGAATTATATGAAGATGCAGCACAGATGGTATATGGCACCAGGCACACTGGCAAAAACGAATAGATCAAATAGTAATAAATGCTGGAGATGTAATAGAATGAAAGGCACTCTATACCATATGTAGTGGACATGTCCAGAGATCAAAAAATTTTGGGAGATGATCCATGAAGAGATTAAAAAATTGATAAAAGTATCATATATCAGGAGGGCAGAAGCATATTTACTAGGAATCTTGAGTAAGCATATCCCCAAAGACAAAATTAACATCTTTCTGTATGCAACAACAGCAGCGAAAATGTTGGTAGCCAGTCATTGGAAAGGAAATTATATCCCAACAAAAGGGGACTGGTTAAGTAAACTATGTGAGTACCTGGAGTTAGCAAAATTGACGGATTTAATAAGGCATAAATCCAAAACTATAATACAGAAACAATGGGAATGCTTAAATGAATATTTATACAAGCAGGGCTCAAATACGAAAGTTTGGCTGCGCTTAGACTAACCTTGTGAAGAATACAGATAACATAAAGATTTGACGGATTATGAAAGAACCTAAGGAAGGGAAATGATTGAAGAACAGATGTAAAGGCGAGCAAGATAACGAAGAGACGTGCGGTGAATGCGGTGAAGTCTTTTAAAATATTTTAACTAGGATTTATATATTGTAATGCTTGAAGGAGTCAAAATTAAAGGGGTGAAGCAGTTAGCAATTCAAGCTAAAGAGCTAGCCCAGGAAAATGAAAAAAAAAGTAACTACACTATCTAAACAGGGAACTGCCGGACCCCCAGAGAAGAGCTAATATGATTTTGGGAGGAATTCCGGAAGAAATACAGGCTAAAGAGTTGGAAGAAACTTTGAGAACCTGTCTATGCTCCACCTCCATTGTTCTGCCCGGACACTGAGGTCCAGTGCCGAGGGCCTTCTGGCGGTTCCCTCGGTATGAGAAGCCAAGTAACAGGGAACCAGGCAGAGGGCCTTCTCGGTAGTGGCACCCGCCCTGTAGAACGCCCTCCCATCAGATGTCAAAGAGAAAAATAACTACCAAACTTTTAAAAGACATCTGAAGGCAGCCCTGTTTAGGGAAGCTTTTAATGTTTAATATCTTATTTTATTTTAGTGTTTTGTTGGAAGCCGCCCAGAGTGGCTGGGGAAACCCAGCCAGATGGGTGGGGTATAAATAATAATAAATTATTATTATTAGTAGTAGTAGTAGTAGTAGTAGTACTCAAGGAGTTAGTTTGAAGGCAGAAGATGTGGAACGAGCACATCATTGCCGAGGGCCTAAGGGGAGAAAATCCCCCAGGAATGTAATAATTAAATGTTCTAGAGAGAAGCTGCAACAGCAGGTGTATCAGACTTTGAAGAAAATCTGGGATATCATATAGTTAAAGGTATGTATAGAGGAGAGTCCTTAAAGTCATTGCAGGAAGTAATAGAGAATATAGGTAACCAATATTGGTTAAAAATTGGAGGACTATACAACAAAATTTCCAAAGTCCAAGAGACAGGAAACAGGAGTTTAGAAGAGCCAATAGAGGAACTATACAAACAAATGAACAGACAACCCAACTTATTCAAAAGATGTGGAGTAAGGAAGAACAAGTTAGCGAAGCAACGGTTGAAAGGATAATGAAAGGAACAGATGAGATTAAAGTAAGGAAATTTAGAGAGCTGAAATTAAAATTATTTCTAAAATGGTACAGAACTCCGGCCCAGCTTGCTAATATGGTAGCAGGATTGAATTCTAGCTGTTGGCACTGTAAACAAGCCAAGGGATGGTTTTCCCATATGTACTGGGAATTCCCAGAGGTAAAGGAATTCTGGGGAAAAATACTAAAGGTTATTAATGAATTTTTAAAAATGAAGCTTTCAATAGATTTTGATTTCATGACAATGGGTATACTTGGAAACATGGCAATAGAGAAAGGGGACCAGTTTACCTTCAAAGCTATGATATTAGTGGGAAAGGCAACGATAGCTTTAGGTTGGAAAGAGAGAGGAAAATGGACACTAGAGGCATGGAATACTTATTTGTTTGAACTTATTCAGTCGGACATTGTCGCAGTCATGTCACAGGAAACAATGTGGAAGGTCAAGTCCACCACAATAAGGAACAGAGGGAACCCCTATCTTGAATGGATAAAAACTACTGGAACAAAAGACATTCTGTGGAAATGAAAGACGCTATGCCCGTGGCTGAGGGTAATTGTTTGAACCCTTCCAATGGGTATGGGGGGGGGAGGAGGAAAATTTAAAAATTGTATGGGAAATTTAAAAATTGTAAGAAGATAATATATGTATGTAAAAAATCCTGAACTCAAATAAAATAAAATAAATTTTTAAAAAAGAAAGAAAGTAATGCAAAACAGATTAATCAATTCCAGACTTTTAAAAACAACTCCTAAAACAGCAATTTAACATGAATTTTACTATCTAACGAGACCATTGATCCATAAAATGAAAGCAATAATCAATGTACTGTACTATAAAAGAAAGAAGACAGTACTTTAGATTAAAATTAAAATTATTATTTTTTCTTACCTGCACTGATGATAGACATTGTTTGGGTGGGGGGTTTTAAACATTGCCACAGTCACACAATCAATCAAAAACAAACAACAAGCCACAGTCACACAAAAAAAGCCAAATAAAAAAGCAATTTCTTTTAGCAAAAACAAAAGCACCAGATATAAGCTCCAAATATCACCTCAGAACACTGCAAACTGGAAATGGAAGGCTTTAATTACAATGGGGGGGGGGAGCAAATTAGCAGCGGAACAGTGAAAACAGAAGGAAGAAGGCTTTGATTACAATGCAGGGGGACACAAATTAGTGCAACAGTGAAAACAGAAGCTTATCAGCATGTTCGGCTTCCGAAGCAAAGTTCACAAACTGGAACACTGACTTCCAGGTTTGCAGCATTTGAGTTCAAAGTTGTTCAGGAACCAAGCTGTTAGAAAACCGAGGTACCACTGTATATAGACATGGTTGCCATACATCCAGAATTGTAAACAGCGTCTGGGCGGAAATTGCTGAAATGTCCAGGAAAATCTGGACATATGGCAGCCCATGTCGCAAGTGTAGATTTCGGCAAACTTCACTTGAAATAGATATGCCCCCCCCCCAGTTCCTTCAAGCCCTCCTCATAAGGCTTGGTTTCAGACCCTTGATGATCTTGATTGACTCCTCTGCATCATCTTCATGAAGTTTTCCCTTAGCATGTAGCAAGCTGTAAACCTTAAATTTACTTTCCACAGTTGTTCCCATAAAGCAAAGTCAGTGTTTTGTCCTACATCTCTGGCCCAGCTTATCATTGATGATTTTATCATTTCATTCCTTGTATCCCACTCAAGTATCATTTAGATAACATTTTAACCCTGGAGCCTAATAAATCCCTTTCAAACTGTGAGTTTTGTTCTGCAAATCCATTTTTAAAATCTAACTTAAATGTTACATTCAACTGATGGTAAATTGACCAGTCTCCCTCCCACCTAGAGGAAGAAGTTCCCTTTATAGGGACCCCACATACAATGAAGCAATACCACACGGCCCTAAACCTATCCTCCCAATACGTCGAACTTAGCGGGTAAACTATTGGTCTGCTGTGTCATAGTTTTACTGGACGGTTGGATAATATTGGCAAGAGCGCCTGTAATCTCACAGTCACCACTTCCCCGGAATAAGAATCACTTCCGTCCAAACCAGTAAGTATGTCTGTAATTATGACCATCTGACCAATGTCTAGATGACTTAAGCCCTATATCGGACTCCTCTCCATGGGTTTCCCCCCGAATATAGAGCATGGTCCAATCCCCTGGACATTCTCAGACTTACAGAAGTCCTTCTCAAGGTCATGAAGGACTCTGAAGAGGTGATTCAAGCAACAGAAAAGAAGATTTCTCCTAAAGATCAGGAAGAACTTTCCGATAGCAAGAGCCAGCAGTGAAAAGGAACTCCCTCAGAAGAGAGAGGACTCTCCTTCATTGGAGGTATTTAAGAAGAAGTTGGATGGCCATCTGTCATGGATGCTTGAAATGAGATTTCTGCATTGGCAGGGGTTGGACCAGATTCCAAATCTACCATTCTATTATTCACCCTGCTGTGAGTTCTTGAATTGACTTTTTTACGAGTGAAGTTTTATCCACATTCCATGCGCTGATATGCTTTCAACACTGTATGAATTATTTGGTGGGCCATGAGAGTGGCACTCTGACTGAAGATCTTCCCCCATTCCAAAAACTAAGAAGTTTTCTCTCCTGTATGAATTATTTGATGGGAAGTGAGACTCTGGCTGTGACTGAAGCTTTTTCCACAATCCAAGCACTGATATGGTTTCTCCCCTGAATGAATTCTTTGATGGGAAGTGAGATGTTGCCTGTGACTGAAGCTTTTTCCACAATCCAAGCACCGATGTGGTTTCTCCCCTGTATGAACTTTTTGATGGGAAGTGAGACTCTGGCTGTGACTGAAGCTTTTTCCACAATCCAAGCACTGATATGGTTTCTGCCCTGTATGGATTCTTTTATGGATTAGGAGATGGGGGCGTTGACTGAAGCTCTTTCCGCATTCCAAGCACCGATATGGTTTCTCCCCTGTATGGATTCTTTTATGGATTATGAGATGGGGGCTTTGACTGAAGCTCTTCCCACATTCAAAGCACTCATAGGGTTTCTCCCCTGTATGGATTCTTTGATGCAAAGTGAGAATGCTGCTTTCACTGAAGCTCTTTCCACATTCCAAGCACTGATGTGGTTTCACTCCTGTATGAACATTTTGATGGGAAGAGAGACTCCGATTGTGACTGAAGCTCTTTCCACATTCCAAGCACTGATACGGTTTCTCCCTGTATGGATTCTTTGATGCAAAGTGAGACTGTCCTTTCGACTGAAGCCCTTCCCACATTCCAAGCACTTATAGGGTTTCTCCCCTTTATGAATTTTTTGATGGGAAGAGAGATTGCTGCTCTGACTGAAGCTCTTCCCACATTCCAAGCACTGATAGGGTTTCTCCCCTGTATGTATTCTTTGATGCAAAGTGAGACTGGACTTTTCACTGAAGCTCTTCCCACATTCTAAGCACTGATAGGATTTCTCCCCTGTATGTATTCTTTGATGCAAAGTGAGACTGTCCTTTCGACTGAAGCTCTTCCCACATTCCAAGCACTGATAGGGTTTCTCCCCTGTATGAATTCTTTGATGGGAAGTGACTCTTGAGCTGCAACTGAAGCTCTTCCCACATTCAAAGCACTGATATGGTTTCTTCCCTGTATGAATTCTTTGATGGGAAGTGAGACCCTGCCTCTGACTGAAGCTTTTTCCACATTCCAAGCACTGAAAGGATTTCTCCCCTGAATGAATTATTTGATGGGAAGTGAGACTCTGCCTGTGACTGAAGCTCTTTCCACATTCCAGGCACTTATAGGGTTTCTCCCCTGTATGGATTCTTTGATGGGAAGTGAGACTCTGCCTGTGACTGAAGCTCTTTTCACATTCCAGGCACTGATAGGGTTTCTCCCCTGTATGAATTCTGTGATGAGAAGTGAGTTGTGAGCTTTGATTAAAGCTCATTCCACATTCTAAGCACTGATAGGGTTTCTCCCCCATATGAACTTTTTGATGGGAAGTTAGATGATCCTTTCGACTGAAGCTCTTTCCACATTCTCTGCAGTGATACAATTTCTCTCCTCTGTGAATTCTTTCATGTGAAGTGAGGCTATCCCTCCGAATGAAGCTCTTTCGTTGATGGGAGGTGGACTGGGAGCTCTGGTCGATGTTCTCTCCATACTCTGAATATTTATTTGATTTCTCCAATATGTGGATTCTGTTGTGGTCCCCCTTGTTCTTCCCTTCCCATTCATCACCATCTGCAATGAAGAGAGAAGCTAATTATCGCCTCAGGAAGAAATGGAGCTCCAGATTATTGAACAGAGTTCCCCGCCCCCCCAACTCACTAAGAGACTTGAGAGTGCTCCGTTTCAGCCTCAAGAGCACAGCCTTGAAGTCTAACTTAACGGCATTGTAGATGTGTGGCATCTTCAACCCCCCCAACATTTGAGCATGCCTGAGGGGTGCCTGACTCTCTTGAAAACAATGGGGTGCCATTGCCAGCATACTGTGACCGGGGCGCAGATGACACACAACCATCAAACCCACCACCTGACCCCTCCCCCAGCAATGCACTGCCATGTTAGGGTAAGTCGTGCTAACTCTGCATCGCTGCCCCGGACCCCAACCCCACTCAGAGCGAAGGGGACGTGGTTCACATCCATTATTGAACAAAGTTAATGAATGCTTGTGATAAAGGAAGGACTGAAGTTAGATGTGAGGCCTTACAATAGTTTTCACTGCCTTTGTTGGCTGATATTAACTGACATATTGCTTGGCTTTTATCTGGGATAGATTTGATTTGGCTCAATCCTGGAATCCACCCCATATTCAAGGTCAGTCATCTCTTTGGTCAATCAAATGCAAACTTCCCTAAAAACTCTCAAGCCCACATTTAAGAAGGCCTGGGTGGTTCAGACAAGCCTGGTCATTGTTTCAAAAGGCATGACTAGACAAAGAATATTCACAAACAGTTGATATCCCTCCATTCAGGGCTCACGGTGTGGATGTTAGAATCCCAGATGCTGTTGATCTCCACCCAAATAGTGGAGGTTCATCAAATAGAGCAGGGATGTCCAACAGGTTGATCATGATCTACTGTTAGATTCCTGCAAGGTTTTGGTCAATCGCAGTCAATCGCTGACCCCCTCCCAGATCCTCCCTCCATTGTTGGAGAATGGAAGACAGAGCTTACAAACTGAGGCTGGAGGCTGTTTTTCCCCAGCGCTCCTTTGGTGAGTTGCTAATAAAAGCTCAACAACTTTGACCTGAACCCCTTCAAACAGGGGTAGATCACTCCCAGTTTTTAATTCTGTGAGTAGATCGCAGTCTCTTGGAAGTTGGCCACCCCGAAATAGAGGTATGTATGGAATTTCAAAATTGATGTTTAATTGATGTTTAATGAGAGGGTCCATGATCCCACAATTCTCCTCCTTGACTTCCTTACGCAAAGCTCTCTTGTCGGGATCCAGCAACATCCCTGCCTCCTCTGAAACAAGCAGGAACATCTTCACCTGCACACTCCCCACCAGCAGTTGCCTCAATATAAATTTGGTCTAAATTTAAACTTTTTTCTAAATCTCTTACTTCACTTTGAATCTCCTCTCATTTCCCGGAGACCAACTCTGTATACCGTATTTTTAGCTCCATAGGGTGCACCGGACCATAGGGCGCACCTAGTCTTTAGGGGAAATAAAGAAAAATAAAAGAGGAATGAAGCCAAGACAGCCAGCGGGATGGATCCCGCTCACTGTCTTGGCTTCCTCTTTAGTCGCACGCAAACTCTCCAGCCGGGAGAGGCTACGGGCGGCTTTGGCAGAAGCCAAGACAGCGAGCGGGATGGATCCCGCTAGCTCTCTTGGCTTCGTTTTTAGCTGCGGGGCTGGGGCAGGGGAAGCCTGAGCTTCCCCCGACCCCAGCCCCCAGAACAGGCAGCTATCCAAACCCCCGCTGCGCATAGGATGCACAAACATTTCCTCTTCATTTCTGGAGGGGAAAAAGTGTGTCCGATAGAGCGAAAAATAAGGATAGTTTAATTGGTAACATAAGATGGAAAATGACTATTACTCACACTTAATCTAAGCACAACGGCCACAAGAGCTTTTGACTAGGAATTCGGCTATGCGAAGTTGAATGTTCTCTGTTCTCTGCTGTTTACCCTTTTTTGTTTCAATTTATACCAATTCATGAACTCAGAACTCATATACTGATCACCAACGAGGAACGACATGTTATTCCTGCAAATTTATTCTGCAAGTTTTGAGATATACAAATGACATGAGAAGAATGAGTCTATACATTTGTATCATTTATTAGTCCTATAATCCTTGCTTTTAAAAGCAATAAAAAGTTGTTCCAAAAGAAAAGATAATGGGGCAACTCACGGAGGCCCCACCTGCAGTCAATCCTGAAATTAGGATCAGGTAATATAAGAATTTAGGATCAGCTTCTAGTGCTGCGCGATGGATCAGTCACTTGTTCTGTTGCTCTGTTCTCTCCTATCTCTCCTCCTCCCCCCGCCCAATTTAAACCAATTCATGAACTCAGAACTGATACACTGACCACTAATGATGAACCATATGTTATAGAAATTCCTTCAAATTAGTTTTGAGAATCATATGAGAAGACTGAGAAGACTCAGTCTACATATTTGTATCATATATTAGTCCTATATGATCCTTGTTTTTTTTAAAAAGGAAAAGTTATTCCTAAAAGAAAAGAAAAAGGCAAAACACAGAGGCCCCATCGGCAATCAGTCCTGAAATTAGGTTCAGGTAATTTAAAGAATCATGGCTTCTAGTGCTGCGCAATGGATCAGTGAGTTCTCTGACATTGGTAGGGCATTCAGAGCACAGTACTGGCGCCAATACATCGCGGTGGCCGGGGAGCTGTGATGTATTCCTAGCTCAAATTGCCTGCAGATGTCAAAGGCGCTGGAAAGCAGGTGGAGGAGCCCAAAAAGGTGCTCACCTTCTCAATCTCCATCCGCCTGCCTGCCTCATCCCACCCCCAAAATGAGCAAGCCCCAGTACCTCTCCAGCCCCATCCATCCATGTCCCCATCTCCCCTCCCCTGGGACTCACCAGATCTCTTGGAGGTCCCTGGGAGGGAACGCTCAGAGGCTGTGAGGAGGGATGCAGGAGACAACCTGACCAGGTCAACTGTCCATCTTCCCCCTTCCATCCTCGCTAGGTTTACAGATTCAGTCTCTTTCATCCTTCCTGAGGAGTCGAGAAGCCACCACAAGCTGCTCATTCATTCATCCACTTTACAAATATACACTTATAATGCTGCAGGTTATTACAATAATCCTACAAATGTTCTTATCTGTTTACAGTTTATCCGTAAAAATTCAATAAACCATTTCCGTTCTTTTATAAAAAGTTTGTTATCTTGATTTCTTATTCCTCTGGGTAAGTTTCACCATTTCTGCATATTCCCTAAGTTTTTGTATCCATTCTTCCTTTGCTGGGACTTCTTTCCATTTTGGGGCAAGTAAAATTCTATACAGTTTCTGCTCCTTCTTTGGAGATCACTCGTAACCGAGTAAGTTTGTCTTCCATAGACACAGTTTTAACAATGGGTCCGTAGGGGACAGTGTGGGAGGCAAAGAACAAAAGACATGGGGGAAAGCCCCCTTAGTGCTCCATAAATTTGAGTCAGGGAAAGGCTCAAAACAGTAGGGCAAAGAGAGGTGGAGTAAGGGCTTGGGGATGCTGACAGGAGGTCAGCTGCAATTTAAAGCAACAGTAGGAAATGTAAGAGAATGGGCTGCTGGGGGGGCAGAGAGAGAGAGTGAAGCCCTGTGGTGACAATCTGGGTGCTGATGCCGCGCCGGAGAGCGAAGGCAGCAGCACCCAGGTCCTGGGATCAGAGCCACCAGAGCTGGGAGCGATCCAGGAGCGCTGCTTCCCCATCATGGACTGGGCATGGTGAAGCAGGCCGGAGCCGGAGGAGGCTGCCCCTCCCCCCAATAAATAACACCTTAGGCAAAAGAATCCGAGCATGGCTGGCATGCCCCAAAGAGGAAAGGGGCATAAAGGGGAGGGATGAGCATGAGCATCGGGATGCCAAGCGCAGCGCACTGCTGCCACGTTTCCCCGGGGACATTTTGGGGACAGATTTGCAAATCAAGGGACTGTCCCCGGGAAATGGGGACGTCTGGTAACCCTGATTTGGGTGTCTCCCATATCCTCGTCTGACACTCTCACCACTACACCATCCTGCCTTCCTGAAGTCCTTCTGCATTTATATAGCTATAAAAATTTAAGTAGGTAAATAAATACGGAGAAAGCAAAATGTCACAGAGGTGGATCTGAATTTCCCCCCTCAAAGCATAAATGTGTTTTATTTTGGATTGCTTTATTTCATGTTTTAATGTGTTGCAAGCAGATTTGAGTTTTTTTACTTTAAGATATAAAGTGGTATAGAAATGATATTTTTTTCCTTTTTAAAAAAATGCTTTATTGAACTTAAACAAAGAAAAAAACATACATTCATGTCCATTGTTTACAAAGAAAATAAAATTAAGAGAAACCTATATTTTCTGGCAAAGAAAATATTCTTAATATACATCTGACTTCCCGTCGTCTCCATACTTCATTTAACCAGTGTGGTGTAGTGGTTAAGAGCGGTAGTCTCGTAATCTGGGGAACCGGGTTCACGTCTCCGCTCCCCCACATGCAGCTGCTGGGTGACCTTGGGCTAGTCACACTTCTTTGAAGTCTCTCAGCCTCACTCACCTCACAGAGTGGGGGAGGAAGGGAAAGGAGAATGTTAGCCGCTTTGAGACTCCTTCGGGTAGTGATAAAGCAGGATATCAAATCCAAACTCCTCCTCTTCTTCACCATTACTGACTTATTGCAAAAACATATCCACTTGTTGTATAATAAAATATTATTTCTCCTGTGTCCTTTTTCTTACTTAAAACAGCTACAGATGTCATTCAAAGGATGTAACCGAGTTCAAGCTGCAACAACTTTTCTTAAGATATCTTCTTAAAACTTCCCATTTTGAAATAAATACTTGTTTTGAATTATCTTTTATTTTTCGGTTGGTTTGGCTAGCTCTGCATATTAGACCAATTCTTGTAACCATTCTAACCTGGAAGGAACTTTATCACTCTTCCAATTTGTCGCTATTAGGACTCTAGCGGCAACAGTGGCGTATAAAAAGACCTCCCTTACATTTCTAGGAATATCGGCGCCTGTGATAAAAAGGCTTCTGGTTTTTTGTGTGAAACAAACATTTAACATTTTTGAAAGTTCTATATAGATGTCATCCCAGAAAACCTTTTTACATAGCCACCACATATGGAACATTGTGCCTGCTCCTTCTCCACATCTCCAAAAATTAGTAAAAACATTTTTATACATTTTTGAAAATTTCCATGGGGTCAAATACCAACAATATTGCATTTTTTTTGGAAATGTTACCTCAAGGTTTAGCATTCTGTGAATTTCAGATTTACTTTCCATAAATTTTCCCAATTTCATATCTGTGTTATATCCAAAATCCTGGGCCCATTGAATCATGACAGCTTTAATCTCCTCCTCCTTGACTTCCCAGTCAAGAAGAAGAAAAGTTTGGACTTGATATCCCGCCTTTCACTCCCCTTAAGGAGTCTCAAAGCAGCTAACTATCTCCTTTCCGTTCCTCCCCCACAACAAACACTCTGTGAGGTGAGTGAGGCTGAGAGACTTCAGAGAAGTGTGACTGGCCCAAGGTCACCCAGCAGCTGCATGTGGAGGAGCGGAGACGCGAAGCCGGTTCACCAGATTACAAGTCCACCACTTTTATTAATAGTTGTTTTCACACACAAAATCAGTGTGATACCTTGGTTTATGAACTTAATCTGTTCAGAACAGGTCTGTCCTTAAACCAAGGCATGCTTTCCCATAGAAAGTCATGGAAAATGGATTAATCCATTCCAGACAATGAAAAACCCCCACTAAAACAGCAATTTAACATGATTTTTACTATCTAACAAGACCACTGATCCATAAAAGGAAGGCAATAATCAATGTACTGTACAATAAAATAAATAAGACAGTATTGTAGATGATAAAACTCAAAATTATTTTTTTCTTACGTGCACTGATGATAATAATTGTTTGTATGGGGCGCTTTTATCCATTTCTGCAGTCACACAATCAACCAGTAGCTGACCTGGGTTCCACACAGTCACAAAAACAAAGTCACAAGCCACAGTCAAAAGTACCATAAAACAATGAACAAGACACAGTAAAAATAAAAGAAAAAGCCACACAAACAAAAACACAAAAAAATAGCAAAGACAAAAGCTCCAAATATCACCTGTGTGTTGTGTGGGTGCTCCGGACTCAACGGCCAACAGACTCAACAGGAAGCCTCTGATTGGCAGTGGGGGACTCAATTTACAAACGGAACACACTCAACAAGAAACAGAACATGTTCTGTTTCCAAGGCAAAGTTCACAAACCCAAACACCTACTTACAGGTTTGTAGCATTCTTATTCCAAGTTGTTCATAAACTAAGTTGTTCATAAACTAAGCTGTTCTTAAACCAAGGTACCACTGTAGTTGGCACTGGGAATCTGATTAACCCACATATTGTGAGAAACATCCACGGTCCTGATTCAGTCCACAAGTGACAGCACTGAACCTCTTGGTGGATTGTCACGCTAATCTGCCTTTGAGGTTCATTTGTTCCAGAGAAGTAAACAAAACAAAGTGAATGTGTTTCCACACTGCCCCATCCAAAGAAGGGTGAACTCTAGAATTCTATGTAAAAGAATGAGCATTGAGTGAATGTTCACTAAGTTTCCCACGTTGACTGAAGCTCTTTCCACACTCCAAGCATTTAGTGTTTCAGCCCTGTATGAGTACGTTTATGTAAAGTAAGGTGTGTCCTCTGACGGAAACTCTTTCCACACTCCATACATTTAAATGGTTTCTCCCCTGTGTGGGTTCGATGATGAATATTAAGGGTGCAACTTTCGCTGAACCTCTTTCCACACTCCATACATTTAAAGGTTTTTTCCCCTGTGTGAGTTCGTTGATGCAAATTAAGCTGATTCTTCCAACTGAAGCTCTTTCCACACTCCATACATTTAAAAGGTTTCTCCCCTGTGTGAGTACGTTTATGTAAAGTAAGCTGTGCACTCTGATGGAAACTCTTTCCACACTCCATACATTTAAATGGTTTAACTCCTTTGTGAGTTTGCTGATGTTTACAAAGTTTATCACGTCGACTGTAGCTCTTTCCACACTCCAAGCATTTAAACTGTTTCACCCCTGTGTGAGTTTGCTGGTGTGTTCTAAGGGCTTCACTTTGACTGAAGCTCTTTCCACACTGCATACATTTAAATGGTTTCTCCCCTGTGTGAGTTCTCTGATGTTTACTAAGTTTATCACGTCGACTGAAGCTCTTTCCACACTCCAAGCATTTAAAGTCTTTCACCCCTGTGTGAATACGTTTATGTATGTTAAGGTGTGCACTCTGACGGAAACTCTTTCCACACTCCATACATTTAAATGGTTTAACCCCTGTGTGAGTTTGCTGATGTAAAGTAAGGTGGGTACTCTGACCAAAGCTCTTTCCACACTCCATACATTTAAATGGTTTAACCCCTGTGTGAGTTTGCTGATGTGAAGTAAGTGAGCTGCTATGACGGAAACTCTTTCCACACTCCATACATTTAAGTGGTTTCTCTCCTGTGTGAGTACATTGGTGTTCTGCATGTGTTCGACTATCAGTGGAAGTCTTTCCACATTCCAAACATTTAAATATTTTCTCCCCCGTGTGAGTTCGCCGATGTGAAGTGAGGTGTGTCTTTCGTCTGAACCACTTTCCACACTCTAGACATTCAAATGGTTTCTCCCCTGTGTGAGTCGATTGATGTACACGAAGTGAACTAATATGACGGAAGCTCTTTCCACACTCCATACATGTGAATGGCTTTCCCCCTGTGTGAATTAGTTGATGTTTTCTAAGTGTTCCCCTGTCACGGAAGCTCTTTTTACACTCCATACATTTAAATGGTTTCTCCCCTGTGTGGGTTTGATGATGTGAAGTAAGGTGGGAACTCTGACCAAAGCTCTTTCCACACTCCATGCATTTAAATGGTTTCTCCCCTGTGTGACTTCGATGATGCATATGAAGGGACCAACTTTCACTGAAGCTCTTTCCACACTCCATACATTTAAATGGTTTCTCTCCTGTGTGAGTCCGTTGATGTCTTTTAAGTTTTCCACTCTCACTGAAGCACTTACCACACTCCACACATTCATACTGTTTTTCCCCTGTATGAATTCGCTGATGTCGTTTAAGAGTGGCATTACTACTATAACTCTTTCCACACTCATTACATTGAAATGGTTTTTCCCCCGTGTGAGTTTGTTGATGGTTTGTAAGGTTTCCACCATCAATAAAGCTCATTCCACATTCTGCAGAGTTCTGTCGCTTGTCTGCACCACCTGCTTTGAAGCAAAGGGAGAAATGCTCTTAGGGTTTCAAGGAACATCTTTGTATGAAGGGAGATATATAAATTACATAAATAATGATAAATGTCTAGAAAAAATTAAAGTGGGAGAAATGTTTCAAATAAATAAATAAATAATCTATAATTACTGAAAGCATTTCTACAACACCCTTTATCCATATTTCTGTATTAGTCTGGGTAATAATAATCATTTAATCATGAAGTGCGGGGAAAACATGTAAAATCAAAAGGCTGTGAGAGGAAAAAGGTTTCTGGCTACTCTATGAAAGCAGATTCCAGAAACAAAGAGGAGCATGGGAAAAGGCCTCTCTGCTTCCTTCTTCCTGCCTTTTCTCTCCTCTCCATCTTTTCCCCTTGCCAATGTGTTTCCCTCCCCCTGCAACTCACCAGATCTCTCTGAGGGCCCTGGGAGGGAATGCTCAACAGTTTTGGAGTGGGATGCAGGAGGCAGCCTGACCAAGTCAACCATCCATCTTCCTCCTTCCATTCTAGCTAGGTTTGCAGAATCAGACTCTTTCATCCTTCCTGAGGAGCTCAGAAGCGAAAATGAGCTGCAGGTTTCTGAGGGATGAAGAAACAAAGGGAGCCTCACATTTAGTCTTGACACCTGGCTATCTTAGCTGCCGTTTCTGTGTGAAAAAGGTTATGAAGCTTAATTTACAACTCAAATAATCTGGTATGGCTCTGGGAATGCTTTTCATCTTCAAGGCCTTTTGATAAGCAGGATTCGGCTGTCGAGGCTCCTAACAAGCCTGAGTTATTGTTCTTCTATCTAACCATTGGCGAGTTGCTAATTAATCTAAAGAACTGATTGGCTTTTGAGTTTTGAATCCACGTGGGTTCAAAGGGGAAAAAAACCTAAGGAAACCAACTTGCAATTCCCTAACATACCTTGCCATGTGAGACCAGCGTCTTGCAAAGAGGACTTGCCCTGATGCCAGGAATGCGGAGAACAGGTCTGTTTCACACTTTCATTCTCCTTGTGAGTATGTTCTGTAGTTAGTGATATTGAAAAATGTTTTTATTTTCTGTTTGGGATTTGTAAGAGATGTGCCAACTTTTACGTTTGAATAATCTTGGTTTTTTATTGAATTCCGGAAAAAGGACTTTTCCCTGTTTCTGTCTTTTGTGCCTTTCTGCCGGGGAAGCTAAACCAGTACCTGACCACTTAGTCGCCTACCAGAGCCTGATGGATTTCTGTCTGTGCCACAGTAAAGTGACACAGTGTGGGGCAGCCCGGTAAAACTGAAGAGTAACCTCCTTCCTTAGGTAACTTTTCAGGGCTGTTCTAAGATAAGGAAGTGGTGGCAGCAAACTACTGTTTCTGTTTCTTTATGTTCTGAATAAGCTTTGGCGCACCCCACTCTCTCTCAGCCGGGTCTTAACAGAGTTGGAAGGCAGGCTGGAGAGGTGGGAGACTGTTCGCGAATGCTACACAAGCCCCAGTACCTCTCCAGCTCCATATCCCCATCTCCCCTCCCCTGGGACTCACCAGATCTCTTGGAGGTCCCTGGGACGGAACGCTCAGAGGCTGTGAGGAGGGATGCAGGAGACAACCTGACCAGGTCAACTGTCCATCTTCCCCCTTCCATCCTCGCTAGGTTTACAGATTCAGTCTCTTTCATCCTTCCTGAGGAGTCGAGAAGCCACCACAAGCTGCAGGGTCCTGGGAGAGAGGAAGAAACAAAGGGAGCCTCAGAGGCCCTGCAGGGATTCTCCTGCCCTAGATATTCCCCTGCTTCTGGAGAAGCACAAATGGGGCAGCCCCTTCCCAACAGAAACCATCTCCAGTGATTCCAATTTAATCTGTTGGCACCTCACCCCACTTTGTAAGGCTGGCATGGTATGCACAGTAGTGACCTGAGAGTGGACCCCATTGAACTCAGTGGGGCTTATGGATAGAACTTGGTGCAAAAACCAGGCACCATCCTGTCCCCAAGCCTGAAAACTGCAACCCCAGAGCATGGGCAGAATACAGCTGAGTAGCTATTACATGTAGGTGCCCCCATGACTCAATGCAAGAGATGACTTAGCAGTTGAGCTGGCTGGGCCCCAAACCTCTTTCTGCTCATCATTAGAGCTGCTAAGAGACCCTAGAAGGTTGGTAATAGGATCTGGCTCCTGCTGTTTCTTAGCCACCTCCTCATTTTCCTTATTCACGCAAAATGGAGTGATTTTTGGTTGTGCTTTCTTTAGAGAAATTCTCTTTGGAGCAGGGCCCGGGGCACTCGGGGAGAGACCAGAAATTTTGTAACCACTCTAGGTCAACACCAACTTTCCTCTTAATTCCTCATCATGTTTCTTTACACCATTTGTAGCAATTAAAGCTTTTCTAACTTTAGTCTGCAGGAACTTCTGTGTCATTCACTTAGTGTTCTGCAGAATGCGGAGGCTAGACTGGTGACTGGGAGTGGCTGCTGGAACCATGTAAGACCGCTCCTAAAGGATCTACTTTCAAAGTGTTGGTGCTGACCTTTAAAGCCCTAAACGGCCTCGGCCCAGGATACCTGAAGGAGCATCTCCACCCCCATCGTTCAGCCTGGACACTGAGGCCCAGCACCAAAGGCCGTTCCCTCAGTGCAAGAAGAGAAGTTACAGGGAAGCAGGCTGAGGGCCTTCTTGGTAGTGGCACCCTCCCTGTGGAACACACTCCCATTAGTTGTCAAGGAGATGAGTAACTATGTAACCTTTAGAAGACACCTGAATGCAGCCCTGTATTGGGAAGTTTTTAATGTTTGATGTTTCATTATGTTTTTATATATGCTGGAAGCCGCCCAGAGTGTCTGGGAAAACCCAGTCAACTGGGTAGCAGGCAAATATTATTGTTCTTATTATGATTATTATCATTCACACAGGATGCTGATCAGCTTCACCCCAGTGCCTTGCCAGGACAGGAGGGGCATGGTCTTCCTAAAAATATTGAGCTGAGCAAGGCTGGATGCAGTTCCTGCTCCCAAGAGTGGCTCATGCCAGTCTGTGCACTTGCTCTGCTGGGAGGGGGCAGATGTTTAGCTGCTGATCCATCACAAGGTTGGAAACCAGATCTCACCCGGCCCTAGTGACTCCTCCCAAGAATTCTGGGAGCCAGAATTGGTTCAGGACCCTGAGAGTTGCAAGGAGACAGCTTCAGCCCTGCTGTGCAAAGACTGCAATTCCCAGAGTGGTCATCAATCCCCCCTTCTTGCCAGGGAACTCTGGGAATTGTATTTTGGTAGATGGTGGGAGAGGGTCTCCCCTCCAGTCTCCACACTTGGGGGGGGCTGTATCTCCCCACTCTACAGGGCTTCTCCTTCCTCGGATTCCTTGGATGCTTCTCTGTGTTAAGAAATGCGACTTTCCCCTCAATCTGAAGGGGGCTTATTTGCATGCCCTCTTTTTGTTGCCCCAAAGACTCCTCCCCAAAAAGGAAGGCAGCATCTTGATCCAAAGGAAGAACAGAGTTCCAGACCTGCTGGACACTCAGCCCCTGACTTGGGGGTCTCCCCTCCCCATGCATGAGCTGAACAGGGGGGGCGTGCCTCCTCCCTTGCAGCCCTGGGACCCCCTTCTCCCCGCTGCACCCCAAGGGGGAAGAGAGAAGAGACTCACCAGATTCCAGGAGGCGCACCGAGGAAGCTTTTGCAAAGCAGAGAGAACAAAGCAGCCTCCTCTTTGCTTGCAGGAAGGGACTGGGCAGGGAGGGGCTTCTGCTCGGGAGGACCCTGCCCTCCCCCGCCCTCCCCTTCCTGTCCTCTCTAGGAATCCCGCTCTGCTCCTTTTAACCCTTGGCAAGCCGAGGGCACCAAGACCGCCCCTCCCTCTCCCTGCCTGCAGTTTTCCTGCTTCTGCGCTCTAGGGGCTGCCCTCCCTTCTCCATCTGGGCCAAGGACTCTGCATCAAGGGCCCCCCCCCATCTTATTGCAGACTGACAAGGGAGGTGGGGGTTTCTGCATTCTGCAGTGTGAATCTGGATCCGTACTTGGAAATGACTAAATAAGTGAGTTTTAAGGGCCTCTCCTGGAAGCGCCTTCCCTGGGACCCACCGGCAGGGTACGTGGGATCCGGCTGCGAAGTTGGGGACCTGCAGGGTCTCCTTGGAAGTCTCTCCCCACCACCCACCCACCCGCGTTTCTCTTTTCTTGGGGGGCCAAGAGATGCTCCCCTGCCCTGCACCCCCAGGGGCCCCTTTGCGGAAACTGAAGTGCGATGCCCACCAAAGGGAAGGCGAAGGTGAAGGACCCCTGGACCTTTGACCGCAGACAGCTCCCCCCCTTTCTTCCCCACACCAAACATAACCACAGTTTTGAAAATCCTTCATATTCTGGGCATGCGCAGATTTTGCAGCTTTCTGTAAACCAGAGGCAGGGAAGAAGTGGCCAAAGAACAACCTTGCAGGAAAGGGGCCTTGTGGGCTGAGGTGCAGGATCCCTGAGCATCCAGTACAGGAAAAACTGAACAGGCATCATAGAGGGGGGTGGCACCCCCGCCTGAATCGCAGAAATAGACTCCCGGAGGAGCGAGCAAGGGAGGCAGATGGGCAGAGAGGACAAAGAGATGAAGATGCAGTGATGGGGAAGGGAGGGGCCCCCCCCAAAAGGGTCCTTACTGGGCCCCGGATCTATGCAATCCAGCTGCAAAGTGGGAACCCAACACCTGCAGGGGTTGCCTGGCAGGATGAAGCCCCTCCCCCCTCAGGAGATCACCCTCCCCCCACACACAATATCACTGGAACATTCAAAAGGTAAAGGACCCCCTGGACGTTTACGTCCAGTCAAAGGCGACTGTGGGGTTGGGGCGCTCGTCTCCGCTGTCAGACCGAGGGGCCTGGCGTTTGTCCACAGACAGCTTTTCCGGGTCATGTGGCCAGCAGGACTAAACCGCTTCTGGACTAAAACTCATAGGGGCCAAGGTCCCGTTGTCCCCCCCCCCAAAAAAAAGTTGATTGACATTAAAATGGTGAGGGGTGTGTGGCATCATCTCATCCATTAGACTGGGAGGAAGAGGGTGTGGGGAGGGAAGCCCAGCCAAGCATTGCCAGGGGACGGTTGGGGGTGATGATACAGAATTTCTTGGAGGGGCTCCAGAGCATCTTCCTCCTGCTCAGGAATCTGCTTGAAGTAAAGCGGGGGGTGTCCTATTCCCACTGCACCCCTTTCCTCCAGGGAGGTTGGATTCATGGAATCCTAGGAAATGTCAGAGCCAGCCAGCCAAAATCACAGAGAGCATGTGATGAAGCGAACTCATTATTAGCAGAAACAAGGACTGCTCCAGGGAGCCAGGAATAGTCAGCACTCAACTCTTCTCAGTAGTTGCAGAGATCCGGGCGGAAGAATGTCAATGGTCTTACATCCGACCTTAAACAATGTAGGTTATCTAGGCTAGCTAGAGAGCAAGGAGCTGATATAATGTGTCTTCAAGAAACCCATTAACCAAAAAAAAAAAAAGACAAGAAGCCTTATTTAATAATTTAATGATTCAGCTTGGGAGGTATTAGCAGAAGCAAGAAGTAAAGCGAAAGCAAGAGGGGTAGCAGTCCTGGTAAAGAGGAGAATAGATATTAAGATGACAGAAATGGTGTTGGACAAGGAAGGTAGATTTATGGTGCTTAAAGGTAAACTGGAAAATGAAGTGCTAACAATAGTGAACATTTATGCTCCAAATAAAGGACAGAATAAATTCCTAAATAAAGGACTTTTAAAAATTTGCCAGTTCTCAGAGGGCAAAATTATTATAGCAGGCGATTTGAATATGGATATCACAAAAATTAAAACAATTCATTCAGTAATTGGGGACTGCAAGAAGCACCTGGCATCCTAGGTTTAAAACCCAAAGCTACCCATATATCCAGCAGGCATAAACAGCATCCTGTATAGACTTCCTTATTTTGGGAAAGGTGAGTAATTGGGTAGTCAAAGGAATTACAACACACCCAATATTAATTTCAGACCATGCCCCTCTAAGTATTGAGTTAGAATTAAGACTGAGTAAGGACAAGAGACCTTACCATAATAAAGGACAAAAATGGTAAGGACCTAGCAGAAGACATCAAGAAGAGGTGGCAAGAATACACAGAGGAATTATACCAGAAAGATATGGAGGTCTCGTACACCCCAGGTAGTGTGGTTGCTGACCTTGAGCCAGACATCCTGGAGAGTGAAGTCAAATGGGCCTTAGAAAGCACTGCAAATAACAAGGCCAGTGGATGTGATGATATTCCAGCTGAACTGTTTAAAATTTTTAAAGATGATGCTGTTAAGGTGCTACACTCAATATGCCAGCAGATTTGGGAAATTCAGCAGTGGCCAGAGGATTGGAGAGGATCAGTCTACATCCCAATCCCAAAGAAGGGCAGTGCCAAAGAATGCTCCAACTACCGCACAATTTCACTCATTTCACATGCTAGCAAGGTTATGCTTAAAATTCTACAAGGCAGGCTTAAGCAGTATGTGGACCGAGAACTCCCAGAAGTGCAAGCTGGATTTTGAAGGAGCAGAGGAACCAGAGACCAAATTTCAAACATGTGCTGGATGAAAGCTAGAGAGTTCCAGAAAGACATCTACTTCTGCTTCATTGACTATGCAAAAGCCTTTGACTGTGTCGACCACAGCAAACTATGGCAAGTTCTTAAAGAAATGGGAGTGCCTGATCACCTCATCTGTCTCCTGAGAAATCTCTATGTGGGACAAGAAGCTACAGTTGGAACTGGATATGGAACAACTGATTGGTTCAAAAGTGGGAAAGGAGTACGACAAGGCTGTATATTGTCTCCCTGCTTACTTAACTTATATGCAGAATTCATCATGCGAAAGGCTGGGCTGGATGAATCCCAAGCCGGAATTAAGATTGCCAGAAGAAATATCAACAACCTCAGATATGCACATGACACAACCTTGATGGCAGAAAGTGAGGAGGAATTAAAGAACCTTTTAATGAGGGTGCAAAAGGAGAACACAAAATATGGTCTAAAGCTCAACTTCAAAAAAACGAAGATCATGGCCACTGGGCCCATCACCTCCTGGCAAATAGAAGGGGAAGAAATGGAGGCAGTGAGAGATTTTACTTTCTTGGGCTCCATGATCACTGCAGATGGTGACAGCAGTCACAAAATTAAAAGACGCCTGCTTCTTGGGAGAAAAGCAATGACAAACCTAGACAGCATCTTAAAAGCAGAGACATCTCCTTGCCAACAAAGGCCCGTATAGTTAAAGCTATGGTTTTCCCAGTAGTGATGTATGGAAGTGAGAGCTGGACCATAAAGAAAGATGATCGCCGAAGAATTGATGCTTTTGAATTATGGTGCTGGAGGAGACTCTTGAGAGTCCCGTGGACTGCAAGAAGGTAAAACCTCTCCATTCTTAAGGAAATCAGCCCTGAGTGCTCACTGGAAGGACAGATCCTGAAGCTGAGGCTCCAATACTTTGGCCACCTCATGAGAAGAGAAGACTCCCTGGAAAAGACCCAGATGTTGGGAAAGATGGAGGGCACAAGGAGAAGGGGACGACAGAGGACGAGATGGTTGGACAGTGTTCTCGAAGCTACCAGCATGAGTCTGACCAAACTGCGGGAGGAGGTGGAAGACAGGAGTGCCTGGCGTGCTCTGGTCCATGGGGTCACAAAGAGTCAGACACGACTAAACAACAACAAAAAGTTCAAGACAGAGTATATGGAAAATCAGATCAGGTTATTTTTTCAGGATAATAAAGGATCAGTTACTCCAGAAATCCTCAGGGGTGCAGCAAAATGTGTCTTTAGGGGCAACTGTATAATGAAAGAAAACACTCCCAAACTATCCCAATACGCAGAGGCGTTCGGCAGGGGTGTCCTCTTTCGCCGTTCCTATTTATAACGGCTATAGAACAACTAGCAGAAAGGAGAAGGAACTGTGGAAGGATAGAGGGCTATAGGATTGGGAAAGAGGAGATGAAAATCAATTTGTTTGCAGATGATATTATTGGAATCATAACAAATCCTAAGGAAGAGATAAAAGAATTAAAGATAATATTAGAAGATTTTGAGGAATATTCTGGATTAGGAGTAAATATAACAAAATCAGAATAATGTATTTTAATGTGACTGTAACAAAAAAAAGTAATAAACATCATAACAGGTATGGGCCTGGGGTCTAAAAGAATAAAATACCTAGGCATCAAACTCTGCAGAAATATTAACAAGACTGCAGAATTCAACCATAAGAAGGTATGGCATAAAGTACTAAAGGATATGAAAAGATGGAGAAACAAAACTAAGCATTACAGCTAGAGTCAAGGTTACTAAAATGTTCTGGGTCCCTAAATTGAGCTATCTCTTCCAAGCTGTACGAATTATTTGGTGGGCCATGAGAGTGGCACTCTGACTGAAGCTCTTCCCACATTGCAAACACTAAGAAGTTTTCTCTCTTGTATGAATTCTGTGATACGAAGCGAGACTGCAGCTGTGACTGAAGCTCTTCCCACATTCGAAGCACTGATATGGTTTCTGTTCCTAGATTTATTGCTTTATTGTTTGGCGCCCAGCCACGCTTCCCCTGCGAGCCTCTGCAGCTTCTGTTTACGCAGTGTGGCTTTAGAGCAGTCGTAAAGCAATGAGCAGAATTACACAGCGCCTGTGTGTCGAAAGGGCAGTAAATCAGTCCAGACGTTTCTTCTGTCCTAATATCTCTTTATTGGAAACAAAATAGCGTATCTACAATCCACAACAGCCATCCGTGTTAAGCTGCATTTTCTCTGCCTCCTCTCTCTCTCCTTGCAGCGGCTGAACTGAGTGCTTTCGATTTCCACTCAGTTCACAACATACCAAGCTGCTTTCGTCACGTCCTGGCTTACTTCCCTTGTAAGCCCGTCCCCTCAAGCACGAGGCATAGAAGGTTAACCCTTCACTACACCCAACAGTTTCTCCCCTGTATGAATTATTTGATGAGAAATGAGACTCTGCCTGTGACTGAAGCTCTTTCCACATTCCAAGCACTGATAGGGTTTCTCCCCTTTGATGGGTAGTGAGATTTTCCTTCAGACGGAAGCATTTCCCACAGTCTAAGCAGTGATAGGTTTTCTCCCCTGTATGAATTCTTTGATGGGAAGTGAGACTTTCCATCAGACGGAAGCATTTTCCACAGTCTAAGCACTGAAAGGGTTTCTGCCCTGTATGAATTCTTTGATGGGAAGTGAGATGTTCCTTCCGACGGAAGCATTTTCCACAGTTTAAGCAGTGATAGGGTTTCTACCCTGTATGGATTCTTTGATGGGAAGTGAGATGCCCACTCTGACGAAAGCTCTTTCCACATTCTAAGCACTGAAAGGGTTTCTGCCCTGAATGCGTTCTTTGATGGGAAGCGAGATTGTGTCTGTGACTGAAGCTCTTTCCGCATTCCAAGCACTGATAGGGTTTCTCCCTGGTATGAATTCTGTGATGAGAATTGAGCTCACCACTCTGACGAAAGCTCTTTCCACAATCCAAGCACTGATACGGTTTTTCCCCTGTATGAATTCTGTGATGAGAAGTGAGCTCACTCCTCAGACGAAAGCTCTTTCCACAATCCAAGCACTGAAAAGGTTTCTCCCCTGTGTGAATTCTGTGATGGGAAGTGAGATCACCACTCAGACGAAAGCTCTTTCCACAATCGATGCACTGATATGGTTTCTCCCCTGTATGGATTCTTTGATGGGAAGTGAGACTTTCCTTCCAACTGAAGCTCTTTCCACATTCCAAGCACTGATAGGATTTCTCCCCTGTATGAATACTTTGATGGGAAGTGAGACTTTTCTTGCGACTGAAGCTCTTTCCACATTTCAAGCACTGATAGGATTTCTCCCCGTATGAATTCTGTGATGGGAAGTGAGATTGTCCTTTCGACTGAAGCTCTTTCCACATTTCAAGCACTGATAGGATTTCTCCCCCGTATGAATTCTGTGATGGGAAGTGAGATTGTCCTTTCGACTGAAGCTCTTTCCACATTTCAAGCACTGATAGGATTTCTCCCCGGTATGAATTCTGTGATGGGAAGTGAGATGGATGCGCTGACTGAAGCTCTTTCCGCATTCCAAGCACCGATAGGGTTTATGCCCTGTATGAATTCTTTGATGCAAAGCGAGACTGCGGCTGTGACTGAAGCGCTTCCCACATTCGAAGCACTGATAGGGTTTCTCCCCGGTATGAATTATTTGATGGGAAGTGAGACTCTGCCTGTGACTGAAGCTCTTTCCACATTCCAGGCACTGATAGGGTTTCTTCCCGGTATGAATTCTTTGATGGGAAGTGAGACTGTCCTTTCGACTAAAGCTCTTTCCACATTCCAAGCAGTGAAAGGGTTTCTGCCCTGTATGACTTCTTTGATGGGAAGTGAGACTCTGCCTGTGACTGAAGCTCTTTCCACATTCCAGGCATTGATAGGGTTTCTCCCCGGTATGAATTCTGTGATGGGAAGTGAGACTGTGCCTGTGACTGAAGCTCTTCCCACATTTGAGGCACTGATAGGGTTTCTCCCCGGTATGAAGGTTTTGATGGGAAGTGAGACTCTGCCTGTGACGGAAGCTCTTTCCACATTCCAGGCATTGATAGGGTTTCTCCCCAGTATGAAGGTTTTGATGGGAAGTGAGATGTGACATATGACTGAATCTCTTTCCACATTCGAAGCACTGGTAGGGTTTCTCCCCGGTATGAATTATTTGATGGGAAGTGAGATGTTGTCTGTGAATGAAGCTCTTTCCACATTCCAAGCACTGAAAGGGTTTCTGCCCTGTATGACTTCTTTGATGGTAAGTGAGACTGTACTTTCGACTGAAGCTCTTCCCACATTCAAGGCATTGATAGGGTTTCTCCTCTGTATGAATTCTTTGATGGGAAGTGAGACTGTACTTCGAGTGAAGCTCTTCCCACATTCAAGGCACTGATAGGGTCTCTCCCCGGTATGAATTCTTTGATGGGAAGTGAGGCTATTCCTTCGAATTAAGCTCTTTGTTTGATGGGAGGTGGACAGGGAGCTCTGACGGATGTTCTCTCCACACTTTGAATATTTATCAGACTTCTCCGCTATGTGGATTCTGTTGTGGTCCCTCTTGTTCTTCCCCACCAATTCATCACCATCTGCAATGAAGAGAGAAGCTAATTAGAGCTTCAGGAAGAAATGGAGCTCCAGATTATTGAACAATGTTAATGCATGCTTGTGATAGAGGAAGAACTGAGGAGAGTTAGATGTGAGGCCTTACTATAGTTTTCACTGCCTTTTAGCTGGAATTTCTTGCCTTTTATCTGGGATAGATTTTGTTTGGCTCAGTCATGGAGTCCAATCCATCTTACAGACTTGGAGGTTCTGGTCTTATTTAAAGACATCACCAGCCAAACCTGGGCCAAAGCATATTAACCTGTGTACATAAGAAAAAGAAACGGAAGGTCAAGATGGCTGAGAAGAAAATACAATCTAAAATAACTGTTACTGCCAGCTCCCAAGGTAGGAGACTTTCAATAGCAGAAACTGATCCCAATGCAGATTTGAAAGACTTGATAGTCAACATGAACAAAAATATAAATGATAAACCGGATTCAATGAACAATAAGATTGAACAACATTTAAAAATAATAATAGATCTCCAAGGTCAGGTAAAAGACCTGACAATAAAAAATAAGTAGCTAGACAAAACAGTTCAGGAATTAAAAATCAAGACAAATAAACAAGAAGAAATGTCCAAACGGATTCAGGATGAAAATAAAGACCTGAGGAAAAATCAGGAGATTATACCGGATGACATAACAGAGATAAAGAAGGCGGGGTGCCACCAGGGGGCGCATTGGAAGATGGGTGACAATAATATCTCTCTGACCCACACGAGGTAATTAAGAGGCTGATATGGGAGTATGCAGCCTCCCTTGCCCCCCCAAGGGGATGGGGGGGACTTCCTTGCCAGCTGTGTCCATAATTCACCCCCGGATTCGAAAGAAGGGGGTGAGGGCACTTGGCACAAAGCCCTTGGGCAGGGTCGCTCTCCCGGACACTGTCTGTGATCGCGCACTGGTTTGCATCACTTCGAAATATATAATTGGATAAAGAAGCAAATGCACATACTTCAAGTGAAGATAGGGAGTAAAGACTGCTGATTAATGGGATCTCTGTGTGCGGAGCAACGGGCTGGTCAATAAATCAAGTGAAGACTCATCATTAAAAGACTGGTATGTCGGACTGAAATGGAAAGGGGGGGAGGAAAAAACTTTTCTTTTTTCCGTCTTATGTGAGTACCCAATAATCCTCCCTCCCAGAGAGAAAGATTGTTGCAAATTATTAATCACAAACTGGAGATTAAAAACTGTGTGGAATTGAATTATAGATCAAAGAGAGGACTGGTGGGAAAATCGGGAATGGAAGGAAAGCTTTGTGACGCAGTTTCAAAATGGAGACTTGTCAAGACGGCCTGCCTGCAGGAGGACGGGGGGGAGGAGGACCGTGGTCATTGGAATGTGAATGTATGGTGATCGGAATGTGAATTTGACCCGGCAGGGCCCCCTGAGATACAGATATGCAGGCCGGTGGAAATCAACGGACAGACTGTAGGAATGTTTTTTACGGAGGGTGGAAACGGTGGCTGTCCTTTATGTGATATGGCTCCTGGAGATTGTAAAATCCACACAGGATATGTTTGTTTCCAACCCGCTTGTGAAGATTATCAGAGATCACAAAGAAAGGAATATATGATTACAACAAGAAGATGAGGAAAATAATAAAGAGACTATCTGGACAGAATTGGACAGAACTGTGAAATTAAAGCAGCAGCAAGAGTGATGTTTGGATCCCTTTCGGAGCGCGAAGTATGGGTACCCCCTAATAAAATTTTAAAAATTTGGCTGTATAATTTGGAACTAATGTGATTTGGAATTAATGTGATTTGATTGGCCTGTTAATAAAAAAAAAATTATAAAAAAAAAACAGAGATAAAGAAGGCACAAGAGCAATTATTAGATCAGATTGCCATCTTGGACATGTATCAGCATCAAATGGTTTTGCACTTTTGAGGAATTCCTGAATCCCAAAATAAACAAATTGAGAATAAAATAATCCAAGAGTTAGCAAAGTGGATGGGAGTACAGGAAGACGAATTATTAATGGATGTGGACAAAATATTTAGGATCAGATCAGAAAGATCAAACATGTACAAAGGCCCAGGAGATTGCCTAGTGTTTTTAAACTCAAGGCTATTCAAAGACAAAATATTTCAAAAAGAAGCCAATGTAAATTAGTAATCGATGAACAGAACATCTCAGTTTTTAAGGAACTGCCAAAAAGATTAGTTGAGAAAAGACAAAATTATAAAATTCTCACAGATGCCTTAAAGAAAAATTCAGTAAGATATAAGTGGGAATTTCCGGAGGGACTGACATTTACGTTAAAAGAAAGAAAAAGAAACCTAAGATCAATAGAAGAAATGGCAAAATCTTGGAGAAAGTATAAAAAGGAGCTTGGAGAAGAAGCATCAACGGAAAGAGAAGAGGAGTCGGAAGGGAAAGAATAGAAACCTCAATGCAGAAGGACAATTGTTAGATAAGAACAATAGAATTAATTCATTTGAATTTAGAATTTTAACATAGTAAACAAATTAGATAAAATTGAATAGAGACTGAGGAACTTGAACATAATTTCTTGGAATGTAAATGGTCTTAATAGTAAATTGAAAAGAAAGCAAATAGAGTATATTCAGAAAAAGGGAAGATGGGATGTTGTATATTTGCAAGAAACCCATGTAGCAAAAAGACATAGAAGGGTATTGATAAACAAGAAGCTAGGAACAGAATTTATATCATCAGATCCCAGAAAGAAAAGAGGTATTGTAACATATATAAACCCTCAAATAGAGACGAAACTAATTTTCAAGGATGAGGAAGGCAGATTATTGGAGTTACTATTGGAAAAAGGGATGGAAAAAATGGTGGTGGTAGGGATTTATGCGCCAAATGGGAATAAATCACAGTATTTTAAAATAGTGCAAGATAAATTATTAGAATATATAGATGATGAGATTATTCTATTAGGTGACTTCAACAGAGTCACCTCATTGGAATATGATCGCACCAACACAACAAAGAAGTCAAAAGGTGGTAGACTTCCACACACTTTTTCCCAAATGGTTGAAAATTTAAATTTAAAAGATGTTAGGAGATATAAACATCCACTAGAGAAACAGTTCACACACTATTCACAGGCAAAAAAATCAGCAAGAAGGATCAATGGTATCTGGATCTCAAATAATTTAATGTTAAGAAAAAACAAAAACAGAAATACAACCTAGACTACTAACAGATCATAATTCAGTTACACTGGAATTAAGAGATAACAGAAAGGTAAAAAGAAGATGGAGAATGAATGACAAAATAAATAAATGATGAAAAGATTCTAGGTAAAGCACAGGAATTACTTAGAGAATTCTTCAAATTAATAAAGAGCAAGATACAGAGTAGAATAATATGGGAGGTGAGAAAAGCTGGTATAAGAAGATTTTATATTCAACAAAATGTGATTCATAAATGTATCAAATTAGAAAAGAAATAGAAGAAAATGAGGAAATATTAGCCAAACATCCAAAACAAGATCAAGATAGAGCTAATGTCAAAAATTATAGACCAATCTCTCTACTTAATGTGGATTACAATTTTTTTGCTAATAAATTGGCCAACAGGCTGAAGAAGGTCATGTCAGAATATATCCATAAGGACCAGGCAGGTTTTCTGCCTGGAAGACATATGAAGGATAATATTAGGAATATAGTAGATATTTTGGAGAAGTGGGAAGCAAGAAAAAATTGTAAAGCAATGTTAATGTTTATTGATGCGGAGAAGGACTTTGATAATGTATCTTGGAGTTTTATGACACATAATTTAGAAAGTATTAGGGTTGGTCAAGAGTTTTTAAACGGTATTAATGCGATCTATCAGGAACAAAAAGCTAAAATTATAGTAAATAATGTGGTATCAGAGGAAATTAGAATTGAGAAGGGTACCAGGCAAGGGTGCCCACTTTCCCCTCTGCTCTTTATTTCGGTCCTGGAGGTCTTGTTAAGTATGTTAAGGAAAGATGAACAAATTAAAGGTATAGTAGTAGGATCCAAACAGTATAAATTAAAAGCCTTTGCAGATGACTTGGTGTTGACATTACAAGATCCAGACTCCAGTGCAGTAAAAGCACTGGAGATGATACAGGAGTTCAGACAGGTAGCAGGATTTAAGTTAAATAAGAGCAAAACCAAAGTATTAGAGAAAAATCTGGACGAGGAAAGGAAATTACTACAAGAAAAGACGGGTCTACTTTTTGTGAAAAAAGTTAAATATCTGGGGGTTAATTCGTCGGTGAAAAATTTGAATTTATACAAAGATAACTACAAGAAATTATGGAATGAAATCAAGAGAGATTTAGCGATTTGGTTGAATTTAAAATTGTCATTAATGGGCCGGCTTTCTGTGGTTAAGATGAATGTATTGCCAAAGATGTTTCTTTTTGTTTCAAGTCCTCCCAATTATTGACAATGTGAAATGTTTTAAAGAATGGCAAAAAGCTTTATCTAGATTTATCTGGCAGGGGGGGAAACCCAGAATTAAGTATAAATTACTAATGGACTCAAAAGAAAAAGGGTGATTGTCCCTGCCAGATTTGAAGATTTATTTTGAGGCTACAGCTCTCTGATGGGTTAAGGAATGGATACCACTAGATGATGCTGATGTTTTAGACTTGGGGGGATTTGGCAATGTGTTTGGATGGCATGCTTATCTATGGTATGACAAGGTAAAGGCCCATAATGGTTTTAAAAATCATGTAATTAGAAAATCTCTATATAATGTTTGGATAAAATACAAAGATCTCATAGAGAGGAAAACACCCAGATGGCTTTCGCCAATGAAGGCAAAGGCCCCCCAATAGTTAAATATGGAAACCAAGTGGTTGAGATACGCTGATCTGTTACTGGAAGATAAAAAGGATATAAATTAAAACCATTTGATCAAATTAGAGATAAAATAAATTGGCTACATTATCACCAGATTAATGAACTGTATAAATTAGATAAGAAAAATGGTTTTGCTTCTGAAAAAACTTAAGTTGGAAACGGAGTTGTTGGACTCTAAAGTTAAAAATTTGTCTAAAATGTATAATTTATTGTTGGAATGGCACACAAAGGATGAACAAGTTAAATCTGTGATGATAGACTGGGCAAGAGATGTGGAACACAACATAATGTTTGAAGATTGGGAGAGGTTATGGAGGAAAGGGGTTAAGTTCACTGCATGTACGGTGTTAAAGGAAAATATAATAAAAATGATGTATAGATGGCACTAAAACTGGCTAAAATTTATAAACTTACATCGAATCTGTGTTGGAGATGTAAGGTATCAGAGGGATCCTTATATCATGTATGGTGGGGGTGTGATAAAATTAAGAAATTTTGGGGAAATATACATGAGGAACTGAAAAAAAGGTTTAAAACAACAATTGGTAAGAAGCCGGAAACATTCCTTTTAGGAATTATAACAAATGACATCCGCAAAGACATGAAGAGAATTTGTTTTATGCAACAGCTGCCGCAAGGTTATTGATTGCAAAATATTGGAAATCAGAAGAAGCAGTAACGTTGAAAGATTGGCAAAATAAATTTTTTGAAATGATTGAATTAGCAAAAATGATGGCAACAATTAGAATGCAATCTAATCAAAATCTCAAACAGGAATGGAAATGTGTAGAAGAATATATGAACAAAAGATGATCCAACAAGAATTTATTGATCTGTATAGACTGATTTCGTTAAGTTAAGCTAAGCTAAGCTAATATATAAGACTGAATGTTAAGATACAAAATTACAATCTCAATAATAAAGTTACAAAATAATAACAAGGAAGTCACGCACGGGTGGAGGGAAGACATAGGCCAAGAAATACGAAATGGATAAATGTTGGTACATAATGAAATGTGAAAAGGTGAATTTACGAATATAATGTATATGTATCAATATGTAAAGATTTCATATATGTATTGCAACATTAATAATAAATAAAGTGCAAAAAAAGAAGCAAAAACAACAAACCTGACAGAAGTTACTTCAACTTCCCTAAAAACTCTCAAGCCGACATTTAAGAAGGTCTGGGGAGTTCAGGCAAATCTGGTCATTGTTTAAAAAGGCATGACTAGACAAAGAATATTCACAAACAGTTGATATCCCTCCATTCGGGGCTCACGGTGTGGATGTTAGAATCCCAGATGCTGTTGGTCTCCTTTCAAATAGTGGAGGTTCATCAAATACAGCAGGGATGTCCAACAGGTTGATCACGATCTACTGGTACAACATAGATTTATTGCATTAGCCGAGTGGCCATAGCATGATATACATTGAAATAACAACATAAAATGGGGGTGGGGAGGTAGAGGTAGATATCGTCCTGGGCGAATACTTAAAAAAAGTGAAAAAAAAAAAAAAAAACTGCTGAGGCTGGAGGAGGACCGTTGAAGGGTCCTTCAGCTCCTCAGATTAGTCCTAACTCGATTGTCCTTGTACAATAAGGCTACTTGGAACTTCGTTCGGTTGTGCGGCGTATCGACTGCAGCTGTGGTGTTAAGGAAGAAGTTAGTGCCGCTTTCCTCTTCATCACACTAAGCAGGAAGTTAGCTGTCATCTCGGTAATCCAACAATCAGAATCCTGCACATCGAGGGACACTATCCAAGGCTGGATTGGGAGATGGAACTTATTCACGAGGGGAGTTAAAAACCGAGATCTTTCATCTGTCCAGTTGGGACAGAAGAGCATTACATGTTCCATAGTCTCCAGGGCCGTGTCATTACAGGAGCATGTTCTGTTTGCGATGGGAACTCTGGAATAACGACCCGACAGAACTGCTGTAGGGAAACAGTTGAGACGGGCACAGGTAAAGGCCCTTCGCTTAGTCTCCGAAGAAATTGTGAAGCAGTATAGAGGATCCCTTCAGGGGGTGGAATAGCTAGGGCTAGGCCTGAACACGGTCCTCTTGCACAAGAAGCTGTGTTGGAGAAGTCAAGTTGCTGTAGTTTCTTTTAATTAGGGGTAGGGCCACCGGGCTGATACACTCTAAGTTAAGAACAGTTTTACAATTCAAATTGAGAAGAGAGCGGAATTTGAGGTTAATTGTAGTTTTCCAAGGGGAATTATGAATATCTCTTAGGATCAGATTGGAAAAGCCACCTCTAATTCGAGCATCCGATGCTAATAGGTGGAAGGTGTAGGAAATGGCTCGACTCCATGCTCGTCTAACAATTGAAGGCTGGGCGAACTCGAGTCGTAGGGCTGCACCTGAGACACATCTCGGGACGCCGGAAAGAGATCTCAGAAACATATGAAGTGGGCGATCCAGGTTACCTGATATTGCTGTAGTCCATACTTCGCATCCATATAATAATTTAGGGACGACTTTGGCATTAAATATTTGAATTGCTGCTGGAAGGTGTTTGCCGCCCTTCTGGTGGTAAAATCGGACAATGGCGTTAGAGGTCGTGGTTGCAGCGAGAAAGGCAGATTGTAGATGGGTGGTCCAGGAGAGATTATAGGTGAATATTAATCCTAGATATTTAAAGGCTTTTACCTTTTCTAAGTAGCCACCTGTGATCTTAAGCGGCTCCAACTTGAGTTTGCGGGAACGAGTGAAGTGGAGGACTTTCGATTTTTATAATTAATATTAAGAGCTTCCGCCTTACAATAGGCGATAAATGCATTAACTGCATTTGCTAGGTCCGCAACTGTTCTGGATAAGATGACGGCATCATCAGCATAGAAAAGGGAAGCAACGGGGTGGCCTGCTAAGTGAGGAGGATACTTAGATGCTAGCTTCAAAGTGGAAATTGCATCATGAAGATAGAGATTAAACAGTAAAGGGGCCAAGAGACAACCTTGTCGGACGCCCTTGGCCGTTGGAAATGGAGTAGTGGGGAGCCGTTAGGACCAGTTCGGACGCGAGCTGTGGTGTTTGAATAAAGGGAGATAATTAGGGAGAGGAGGTGCGGATCAATTCCCAGATGGGCAAGTTTGGACCATAATCTCTGCCTAGGAATGGAATCAAAGGCGGCCTCCAGGTCCATGAAAGCGGCAAATAGGTGGCCTTGCCTTGGAGCAGTGTATTTACTGGCAAGGTGATAGAGAGTTAGACAATGGTCCATGGTTGACGCTGACTTTCGGAAACCAATCTGTTCTAGCGGTAGAATGTTCCTCTCCTGGACCCATGAGAGAAGTTCCTCCAGTAAAACAGCGGCAAATCTTTTCCCGGGATGGATAATAAGCTGATGGGGCGATAGTTCCTAGGGATGTTTGGCTGGCCGCCTTTGAAGATCGGAACTATTATAGCTTCTCTCCAGGAGTCAGGGATGTCTAGGGCGGAGGAGATAGCGGTGAATACAGGAGTCAGGTGTTCGCTCCACCAAAGAGGATCAGTCAGGAAAAGGTCCAACGGGACCATGTCTGGGCCGGGGCCTTATTCCTTTGCATTGACATTATGATGTTGAAAATGCGAGTTGAGGTAAAGTTTATTGAAGAAGTGGGACTAAGAGAGCAGGAACTGAGGTCCGACGGGGATTGAAGGAGATCTGTAAGATGGTTTGGAGAAGCGAAACTAGTTGAATAATAGGCAATCCATTCATCAGCGGAAATCTGGGTAGCTGGATTGAATGGTGCCGAAGGTCTAACTAGGCGCCAGAAGGAGCGGGAGTCATGCCTCTCTACAGCCGAACGAAGAGTGGACCAAGCCTCAAGGATGTGCTGCTGTTTCTTGCAATGAATCATGTTTCTATATGTCCTTTTAATATCTATGAGCTTTGCACGGGTTTGGGGGTCGTTGGAAGATTTGATGATTCTGACCATTTTCCTAATTCGCCTTCTTAGGGCTTTACATTCCTTGTCAAACCAGGGCGATTCAGAGAAGAGGCGTTGGTAAGTAGGCGAGGTGGTGGTTATGTAAGTTGTTGAGAAAGCATCAAGTAATTTCCGGTATTGGTCAGCGGGCAGGATTGGATCAGAGGGAACTGCAGACATATCAAATGATTTTTGTATGTCCAGGGCAAGAGAGGAGCTGAGGCTTGTCCATTTCTTTGTTTTGTATACAGGGTGGCTTTGTACCATGGTTCTATAGTTTGAGGGGACTGGAAGTGGCTCTATTAGGTTTAACATTAGAGTCAATGGAAGGTGGTCACCACCAAAATATTCAGCCACTTCCATTTTGTAGAAATTGAGAATAGCTCCGGCGTCAATAAAATGTAGTCGACAACACTGGTTCCCGGGAAGTGATGCACGTTAATTGCTGCGAGGACAAGGGAGTAATGTTACCATTTGCGATGCAGAGATCGTTTTCCATGGCCAGTTGGGCCATCAGCCTCCCGACGCATTTGTTATAGGATCAAGAGAGCATCTGTTTCCCCAGGGGGGCTGCAGGGGATTGTCCAGGAGTGCTGCGGGAGATATTATATCATCGTCGTTGGGACCTATTCTTGCATTAAAGTCGCCTAAGAGGATTTGAGGGAGTCCTGGGTTAGTTGTTTGAAGATCATGGAGCCAAGACGAAAGTTCAGACCACCTTTCATTGCGGTCGAAATCATTAATTGCTGGGGGCAGATATACTGTAGTTATCAACCATGGGCTTTTGGTCTTTGGGAGATGAATCTTTATGGTGAGAAAGTAAGGGGAAGATTTAATTTCCTCGCAAATAGTGAGGGATAAGCTGGTTGAAATAAGACAGGCGAGGCCAACTTGGGGGCGACCCCTGTTGGTTAGTTTACTGAGCACAGGAGCTAAAGGAGCAATAATTTGGGAGAACAATACTTTGTTGGGACCAGGTCTCTTGGAGGCATACAATGTCGAAAGAAGAGATGAAATTCATTGCTTCAGGATCCATTTGCTTTGTCGCCCAGCCGTTAACATTCCAGGAGACAATTTTAAGGCTCTGGGGTGGGTTGGGTGCGTCTTTCAAGGAAACAACTGCTTTTGCTTGATTTGTGAGTGAGGGTTGAGTCTGTTCATATCTAGTGATGTCGGATTTCCGCGGAGATAGGGAGCCGGCTGGTGTTTGTCTCTGGTCTGATCTTTGTCAATTATTTCCCAAGGTGCTTTTAGGGATTACTTTTTTATGAGCCGGCCCATTGCTCTCCATACATGGCAAACTAGCCAAATGTTCTATAGTTTCGGCTGTTGACTGTTGAATACTGACATTAGTGGTCACCGGGCCTTTGAAGTGTGTTATCTCTTTCCGTAGGTATTTTTCCGGAACCTGATTGTGGCCTAATTCCGCCTCATCTAGATACCTCAGCTTGTCCCAAGAGCCTGGTGAGTTCACCTTCGGGATGGTTCTCCTTATTGGAGGTGGTGTAGTGTTCTCTTCAGTGTGCTGGGCTTCCTTAATTGGGGGTAAATTAATCTCAGCCATTGTCTGAAGGTAACATGGCCGACAGGCCGCTGGGTTTTGTTCTTGTGTAGGGTTCAAATTATAGGAAGTCTGGTCCTTTTTATGGGCGTCCATATTGATTTCCTTGTTTATATCTCTCCCAGCCAGCTTAGTTCTTAGCATATCCAATCTTTCTAATATTTCAGCTTGTATTGGAGATGGAAAATGGCAAAATTGCCTAATTAAGGTATTTTCTTCCGCGGAAAAAAGATCCTCATCTTCATTCTCTTGAAGTTGCAGGTCTTGCAGGTGGGCATCTTTCCTTTTTAATTTTTGAAGCTCTCGTTTCTGGAGACCAGGCCGGGTTTTGGGAGGTTGTTTCTCCTTACTAGGGTTTGCGTGCTTGGCTTCCAGAAGGGGATTCGGTGGTGCCTTGTTTTCAAAAAATCTGAGAATTTTTATCTGGGCCTTTAAGAATATATATCTTGATCTGTAGATAAACTTGGCCAGGTTCTGGTCTCTAAATGTGATCATTGCTCTCATTGAACAACCATCATGATGCAAATAATCTACAGAAATAATGTCATATGGCTTTACTGCTCCTGGCAATATATCATTCAGAACGTTCAAGGAGCTCATTCTTCGTTCTTTCCCTGTAAGGAAACCCTTTGATTTTGGGAAGTTTGTAAATACTAATATTGAGGGATTTAAAATCAGGTTCCAACATCTTGCCTGAGTAAAGGTTTGCCCATCTTGTATAGTGTTGTCATCGCGATTGGGCATTGCATCGTCCCCGTTTCCCGATTTGCTAAGCGGTTTGCTGCCTTCATTGTTAGGGACCACTTCTCCCCCAGAATCTGGCTCACTGAGTGAACTGTTACCAGAACTCTGGGACGTTGCTTCCGTCCTCCCACTTAGTTCTAAACTCTGGTTCAGAGATGCCACCTTAGCCATTAGCTTTGGCGATTGCTTCTTTTTCCCCTTCCTGCCATTCTCTTTTTTATCTCGTGCAGCAGATTTATTTGAGTCCAATGGGAGTAGATTAAATAATTTCTGCCATTGTTTATGTCGGCTTATCTTTATTTTCCTTGTTGTTTTAATGTTCTTAGTTTTCTTTTCCCGGACTTTTGATCTATTTTTTGCAATTTCTTGGTTGTTACTGCTTGTCTCATCTTCACTAGTTCATCTGGGTTATGCACAAGTTCATCTGGTTTATGCACTTGGGGTGCATCGGTTGCTGTTGTCTCTTTTGGTTGGGGAATAAAATTTTCCACAAGGGTCAGCAATAACCCATTTGTTATGGTCAAGTAATTTTTGATGTTGGAAAGGTCTATATTTATATCTTGGAAATGGGCCTGAAGATGGCCATCACTCAGTTCAGTTTGAGTATATTTGGAAGTGGGCGCCTGGTCTTGGTGGCATGTTGTTAATTCTGCCAGGGGCCGCTGGTTATAGGTGACAGAAATATTTTCCACAAGTTTCTCAGCTAGAACTAGCTCTTGCGCCAGGCTTCTTGGGGAATTTGTGTTTCCAGAGTTGTGTTGAAGCTCTTTGAAGTAATGTGACCGGTCAAGATAAGTAAGGGGGAGAGGAGTGACTTCGTCAATAATTGGTTCAATTTGTTCACTCATGCATTCCTCCCTCTTGGGGAAGTAATTTATAATTTTACTTTGTCTCTTTCCAGGTCCCGGGGGGCTAAGTGGCGTATCTGGCAAGATACCCAACTCCTTACATAACTTTCTAGTGAGGACCATGTTGGATAGTTGTCTTCCTATTAGAAAACCAGTTGTCCCCCAGTGTTTCTGCCTAATTAGCAGGGCCAATGGATGAGTAGGGATGAATCTGCAGCTTTCTCCTGCTTAGCTCATCAGCGAGCGCTGGTTCTCAGTATGTTTCTTTGGTGGAGCTGGAAGAGGGAAGAGGGGAGGAAGGTTTGAGAGCTCTTCCGTCAGCTCCCAGTGTCCTTTTTACTGATGAAAGCTGATAGAAGCTGGGGGTTAATTAATATAAGGTGAAGGATGGTAATTATTTTCCAAGCCGAGCCTCTTTATCAGCCTGATTTTGCTGAAGATGGTCTTACTCACACAGACGGGACTCAGACGAGACTCAATGAGGGCTTGCTTCAACCTTTTTTTCGGTGTTTCCGATCACCCACCTTGAGTTTTTTCATTACAATGACGGGGAGTCCCTTCACGGCAGGGGAGTCAGCCAGACCTCTTCCCTTCCCCACTCACTCGTTTCAGAAGATTACTCGGCTCCACAGCACTAAATGCACAGCGGGGGGTGCGGCAAGGCAGCAAGGCTGAAGCACGAAGCAGGTAATAAAACAATAAAGCAATAAAAGCCCGGAGGGGTTAAAAAAACTACTTAGAACTACTTGAGGCTTAGTCTAAAAACAATAAAACAATAAAAACCCAGAGGGGGGTTAAAATAACTACTTAAAACTACTTAAAACTTAATCTAAAGGCAGACGAAGTTAACTAAGCCGCTACCTTCGTCGCCATTTTGGAAGTCCATCGATCTACTGGTAGATCCTGCGAGGTTTTGGTCAATCGATGGCCCCCTCCCGGATCCTCCTTCCATTGTTGGAGGATGGAAGACAGAGCTTACAAACCGAGGCTGGAGGCTGTTTTTCCCCCAGTGCTCCTTTGGTGAGTTGCTAATAAAAGCTCAACAACTTTGACCTGAACCCCTCAAAAACAGGGGTAGATCACTCACAGTTTTTAATTCTGCGAGTAGATCGCAGTCTCTTGGAAGTTGGCGACCCCTGAAATAGAGGTATGTATGGAATTTCAAAATTGATGTTATGATCTAACAGGGAATTTTAACGAGAGGGTCCATGATCCCTCAATTCTCCTCCTTGACTTCCTTACGCAAAGCTCTCTTGTCAGGATCCAGCAATGTCCCTGCCTCCTCTGAAACAAGCCGGAACATCTTCACCTGCACACTCCCCATCAGCTGTTGCCTCAATCTAAATTTGGTCTAAATTTGAACTTTTTTTCTAAATATCTTTCTTCACTTTGAATCTCCTCTCATTTTCATGAGGAGACCAACTCTGTATAGTTTAACTGGTAACAGAAGATGGAAAATGACTATGACTCACACTTAATCTAAGCACGACAGTCACAAGAGCTCCTGACTAGGCATTCAGCTAGGAGATTTTAATTGTTCTCTGTTCTCCGCTGTTTACCCTTTTTTGTTTCAATTTATACCAATTCATGAACCCAGAACTCATATACTGATCACCAACGAGGAATAACATGTTATTCCTGCAAATTTATTCTGCTATTTTTGAGATATACAAATAATAATAATAATAATAATAATTTTTATTTATACCCCGCCCTCCCCAGCCAAGGCCGGGCTCAGAGCGGCTTACAAGCAATAATAAAAACAAGTTGAATGATTACAACTTAAAAACAAAATTAAAATACAACATTAAAATATTGAAACATTAAAATATTAAAATGTAGCCTCATCACAGGAGGAGAAGGAAAAGAAAAAAGAAAGAGAGGGAGGGAATCAAATTGGCTCCAAGCCAAAGGCCACAACTCTGTCTTACAGGCCCTGCGGAAAGAAATCAGATCCTGCAGGGCCCTGGTCTCATGAGGCAGAGCGTTCCACCAGGTCGGAGCCAGAGTTGAAAAGGCCCTGGCTCTGGTTGAAGCCAATCTAACTTCCTTAGGGCCTGGGACCACTAGGGTGTTGTTATTTATGGACCTTGAGGCTCTCCGTGGGGCATACCGGTAGAGGTGGTCCCATAGGTACGAGGGTCCTAGGCCATGAAGGGCTTTAAAGGTCAAAAGCAGCACCTTAAATCTGACCCTGTACTCTACCGGGAGCCAGTGCAGTTTGAAAAGCACTGGGTGAATATGCTCCCATGACAGAGACCCCGTGAGGAGCCTCGCTGCAGCATTCTGCACCCTCTGGAGTTTCTGGGTCAGCTTCAAGTGCAGCCCCGCGTAGAGCGAATTACAGTAGTCAAGCCTGGAGATGACCGTCGCATGGATCACTGTGGCCAGGTCGGGGCGGGAAAGGTAAGGGACCAACTGCTTGATGCGGCGAAGGTGGAAAGATGTCGCATTGGCTGTTGCTGTAACTTGCGCCTCCATGGAAAGGGAGGCGTCAAGGATTACACCCAAACTCTTAACGGAAGGCAATGGCACTAATTGGGCCACCGCAAGAGAAGGGAGTTGGTCCCTCATCCCCATGCCATCCCGACCCAGCCATAGGACCTCTGTCTTCGAAGGATTTAGTTTCAATCGGCTCCCACGAAACCATCCAGCCACAGCTTCCAAGCATCTGGTCAGTGTGTTCGGGGCCGAGTCGGTGTGGCCATCCATCAGCAGATAGAGCTGAGTGTCATCAGCATATTGGTGACAGCCCAGCCCAAAGCTCCAGATAATCTTTTAACATAAAGATGTTAAAAAGCATCGGGGAGAGAATTGCACCCTGCAGCACTCCACACACCAAGGAATGGCGCGACGACATTTCCCTCCCTAGTGCCACCCTCTGTCTCCGACCAGAGATAAAAGAGCACAGCCAGTTACGGGCTATGCCCTGTATCCCCACGTCTGCGAGGTGGTGGTCCAGAAGATCATGATCGACCATGTCAAAGGCTGCTGACAAATCTAAAAGGATCAGCAGTCCTGACCCGCCTCGATCCAGTTGACTACGGAGATCATCTGTTAGGGCAACCAGAGCCGTCTCGGTACCAAAACCAGGACGGAAACCGGACTGAAATGGATCTAAAGCCGATGTTTCCTCCAGAAACCTACCAAGCTGAATGACATGAAAAGAATGAGTCTATATATTTGTATCATTTATTAGTCCTTTGATCCTTGTTTTTAAAAGCAACAAAAAGTTATTCCAAAAAGAAAAGATAATGGGGCAACTCATGGAGGCCCCATCTGCAGTCAATCCTGAAATTAGGATCAGTAATTTAAGAATTTAGGATCAGCTTCTAGTGCTGCGCGATGGATCAGTGACTTGGTCTGTTGCTCTGTTCTCTCCTATCTCTCCTCCCCCCCCCCCCGATTTAAACCAATTCAAGAACTCAGAACTCATACACTGACCACTAATGATGAACCATATGTTACAGATATTCCTGCAAATCTATTCTGCTAGTTTTGAGAATCATATGAGAAGACTGAGAAGACTCAGTCTACATATTTGTATCATATATTAGTCCTTTATGATCCTTGTTTTTAAAAGAAAATGAAAAGTTATTCCTAAAAGAAAAGAAAAAGGCAAAACATCTGCAGTCAGTCCTGAAATTAGGATCAGGTAATTTAAGAATTTAGGATCAGCTTCTAGTGCTGCGTGACGGATCAGTGAGTTGTCTGACACTGGTAGAGCATTCAATCACGGTACAGGTTGTAGACATCTTGAGCTGCCAATACATCGTGGTGGCCAGGGACCTGTGACATATTCCTAGCTCAAATTCCCTGCAGATGTCAAAGGCACAGGAAGGCAGGTGGAGGAGCCCAAAAAGGTGCTCACCTTCTCAATCTCCATCCGCCTGCCTGCCTCATCCCACCCCCAAAATGGGCAAGCCCCAGTACCTCTCCAGCCCCATCCATCCATGTCCCCATCTCCCCTCCCCTGGGACTCACCAGATATCTTGGAGGTCCCTGGGAGGGAACGCTCAGAGGCTGTGAGGAGGGATGCAGGAGACAACCTGACCAGGTCAACTGTCCATCTTCCCCCTTCCATCCTCGCTAGGTTTACAGATTCAGTCTCTTTCATCCTTCCTGAGGAGTCGGGAAGCCACCACAAGCTGCAGGGTCCTGGGAGAGAGGAAGAAACAAAGGGAGCCTCAGAGGCCCTGCAGGGATTCTCCTGCCCTAGATATTCCCCTGCTCCTGGAGAAGCACAAATGGGGCAGCCCCTTCCCAACAGAAACCCCATTTGAAACATCTCCAGTGATTCCAATTTAATCTGTTGGCACCTCACCCCACTTCGTAAGGCTGGCATGGTATGCACAGTAGTGACCTGAGAGTGGACCCCATTGAACTCAGTTGGGCTTATGGATAGAACTTGGTGCAAAAACCAGGCACCATCCTGTCCCCCAAGCCTGAAAACTGCAACCCCAGAGCATGGGCAGAATATAGCCGAGTAGCTATTACATGTAGGTGCCCCCACGTCTCAGTGCAAGAGATGACTTAGCAGTTGAGCTGGCTGGGCCCCAAACCTCTTTCTGCTCATCATTAGAGCTGCTAAGAGACCCTAGAAGGTTGGTAATAGGATCTGGCTCCTGCTGTTTCTTAGCCACCTCCTCATTTTCCTTATTCATGCAAAATGGAGTGATTTTTGGTTGTGCTTTCTTTAGAGAAGCTCTCTTTGGAGCAGGGCCCGTGGCACTCGGGAGAGACCAGAAATTCTGTAACCACTCCAGGTCAACACCATCTTTTCCCTTAATTTCGTATCATGTTTCCTTATACCATTTGTAGCAATTAAAGCTTTTCAAACTTTAGTCTGCAGCAACTTCTGTGTCATTCACTTAGTGTTCTGCAGAATGCGGAGGCTAGACTGGTGACTGGGAGTGGCTGCTGGAACCATGTAAGACCGCTCCTAAAGGATCTACTTTCAAAGTGTTGGTGCTGACCTTTAAAGCCCTAAACGGCCTCTGCCCAGGATACCCGAAGGAGCATCTCCACCCCCATCGTTCAGCTGGACACTGAGGTCCAGCACCAAGGGCCTTCTGGCGGTTCCCTCAGTGCAAGAAGAGAAGTTACAGGGAAGCAGGCTGAGGGCCTTCTTGGTAGTGGCACTCTCCCTATGGAACATGCTCCCATCAGATGTCAAGGAAATAAAGAACCACACAACTTTTAGGAGACATCTGAAGGCAGCCCTTTATTGGGAAGTTTTTAATGTTTGATGTTTCATTATGTTTTTATATGTGCTGGAAGCAGCCCGGAGTGTCTGGGGAAACCCAGTCAAATGGGTGGCAGGTAAATATTATTATTATTATTATTATTATTCACACAGGATGCTGATTGCAGCGGCAGCTTCACCCCAGTGCCTTGCCAGGGCAGGAGGGGCATGGTCTTCCTAAAAATATTGAACTGAGCAAGGCTGGATGCAGCTCCTGCTCCCAAGAGTGGCACATGCCAGTCTGTGCACTTGCTCTGCTGGGATGGGGCAGATGTTTAACAAGGTTGGAAACCAGATCTCACCCGGCCCTAGTGACTCCTCCCAAGAATCCTGGGAGCCAGAATTGGTTCAGGACCCTGAGAGTTGCAAGGAGACAGCTTCAGCCCTGCTGCCCAAAGACTGCAATTCCCAGAGTGGTCACCAATCCACCCTTCTTGCCAGGGAACTCTGGGAATTGTATTTGGGTAGATCGTGGGAGAGGGTCTCCCCTCCAGTCTCCACACTTGGGGGGGGGGCTGTATCTCCCCAATCCACAGGGCTTCTCCTTCCTTGGATTCCTTGAATGCTTCTCTGTGTTAAGAAATGCGACTTTCCCCTCAATCTGAAGGGGGCTTATTTGCATGCCCTCTTTTTGTTCCCCCAAAAAGGACTCCTCCCCAAAAAGGAAGGCAGCATCTTGATCCAAAGGAAGAACAGAGTTGCAGACCTGCTGGACACTCAGCCCCTGACTTGGGGGTCTCCCCCTCCATGCATGAGCTGAACGGGGGGGGGGGTTGCCTCCTCCCTTGCAGCCCTGGGACCCCCTTCTCCCCGCTGCACCCCAAGGGGGAAGAGAGAAGAGACTCACCAGATTCCAGGAGGCGCACCGAGGAAGCTTTTGCAAAGCAGAGAGAACAAAGCAGCCTCCTCTTTGCTTGCAGGAAGGGACTGGGCAGGGAGGGGCTTCTGCTCGGGAGGACCCTGCCCTCCCCGCCCTCCCCTTCCTGTCCTCTCTAGGAATCCCGCTCTGCTCCTTTTAACCCTTGGCAAGCCGAGGGCACCGAGAGCGCCCCTCCCTCTCCCTGCCTGCTTCTGCGCTCTAGGGCTGCCCTCCCTTCTCCATCTGGGCCAAGGACTCTGCATCAAGGGCCCCCCCATCTTAGGCTGACTGACGACAAGGGAGGTGGGGGTTTCTGCATTCTGCAGTGTGAATCTGGATCCGTACTTGGAAATGACTAAAAAACTGAATGTTAAAGGGCCTTTCCTGGAAGCGCCTTCCCTGGGACCCACCGGCAGGGTACGTGGGATCCGGCTGCGAAGTTGGGGACCTGCAGGGTCTCCTTGGAAGTCTCTCCCCACCACCCACCCACCCGCGTTTCTCTTTTCTTGGGGGGCCAAGAGATGCTCCCCTGCCCTGCACCCCCAGGGGCCCCTTTGCGGAAACTGAAGTGCGATGCCCACCAAAGGGAAGGCGAAGGTGAAGGACCCCTGGACCTTTGACCGCAGACAGCTCCCCCCCTTTCTTCCCCACACCAAACATAACCACAGTTTTGAAAATCCTCCATACTCTGGGCATGTGCAGATTTCGCAGCTTTCTGTAAACCAGAGGCAGGGAAGAAGTGGCCAAAGAACCACCTTGCAGAAAAGGGGCCTTGTGGGCTGAGGTGCAGGATCCCTGAGGATCCAGTACAGAAAGAACTGAACAGGGAAGAACTGCCCCCCCCCCATCATAGAGGGGCTGGCACCCCTGCCTGAATCGAAGAAATAGACTCCCAGAGGAGCGAGCAAGGGAGGCGGATGGGCAGAGAGGACAAAGAGATGAAGATGCAGTGATGGGGAAGGGAGGGGCCCCCAAAAAGGGCCCTTACTGGTCCCCGGATCTATGCAATCCAGCTGCAAAGTGGGAACCCAACACCTGCAGGGGTTGCCTGGCAGGATGAAGCCCCTCCCCCCTCAGGAGATCACCCTCCCCCCACGCACAATAACACTGGGATATTCAAAAGGTAAAGGACCCCAGTCAAAGGCGACTGTGGGGTTGGGGCGCTCGTCTCCGCTGGCAGGCTGAGGGGCCTGGCGTTTGTCCACAGACAGATTTTCCGGGTCACGTGGCCAGCAGGACTAAACCGCTTCTGGCGCAACGGGGTACATTGGTGAAAACCAGAGTGCACAGAAATGCCACAACTGCTTGTACTGGTATGTTTTTGAACTGCTAGGTTGGCAGAAGCTGGGAGAGAGCAACGGGAGCTCACTCCGTCGTGGGGATTTGAACCCCGACCTCCCTTGTCCTTCAAATGAGGGTCCCCATCACCAAAGAGGGCCCTCAGGATTGACTCCCCAGGGAGGGGGTGGAAAGAGGCACAGGAGCCAACTCCTAGGGGCCACGGTTCCATTGTCCCCCTTCCAAAAAAAGTTGATTGACATTAAAATGGTGTGTGATGTGTGGCATCATCTCATCCATTAGCCTGGGAGGAAGAGCTTGTGGGAGGGAAGCCCAGCCAAGCATTGCCAGGGGATGGTTGGGGACGCTGGCAGAAAATTTCCTGGAGGGGCTCCAGAGCTGCCTTGGTGTCTTCCTCCTGCTCAGGTATCTGATTGAAGTATAGCGGGGGGTGGGGGTCCTAGTCCCACCACACCCCCTTCCTCCAGGGAGTTTGGATTCATGGAATCCTAGAGCCAGCCAGCCAAAATCACAGAGAGCATGTGCAGCTAACTCTTTATTAGCAGAAACAAGGACTGCTCCAGGGAGCCAGGAATGGTCAGCACTCAACTCTTCTCAGTAGTTGCAGAGATCCGGGTGGAAGAATCTGGAGCCCAGCCCTTTGCTGTTCTGACGCACAAGAGCCAACTCCTAGGGGCTGATCGGCTTTGCCAATAAAATATTTGTGGGGTCCTGGCACCCCCAAAGTTAACCGGCACTGTCATTCAAATAGTGTGTGTGCACGGCATCATATGATCAATTCTGCTGGACAGTGATTGCCTGGGCCCTCCTATTATTTTATTCAAGTCGGCACATCTGCTGAGAAGTAAGCCAGGTCAGAAGTAAGCCAGGTGGTACATGGGGAGTGATTTTCAGCCCCATGGAACCTTCAATGTGGGGTTCCTCAGGGCTCAAGCCTATCCCCCAGGTTGTTAAACATCTACATGAAACTGCTGGGTGGGGTTATCTGGAGATTTGGGGTACGTTGTCAGCAGTACGCTGATGACGCTCAGCTCTGTTTCTCCTTTACACCTGCAGGTGAGGCAGTGGAAGTGCTGGACCAGTGTCTTGCCTCAGTAATGGACTGGAGAGAGCCAACAAACTTAAGCTCAATCCAGATAAGACCGAGGCACTGTTAGTGGGTGGTTCCCTAGGCCACCTGCTCTTCACGGGGTCATGTTTCCTCCGAAGGAGCAGGTTCACAGCTTGGGGGTACTCCTAGAGCCTTTGCTGTCGCTCGAGGCTCAGGTGGCCTCGGTGGCCCAGAGTGCCTTCCATCAGCTTCTGTAGTAGAACTAGAAGCTGTGAGGATACTTTCTACTTGGGTCTCATTTAAGTCAGGAAGGGAAAGATCTTCTAGAAAGAGAAGAATCCCAAACCAGTTATGAAGGGTGTGGTGACCCCCTGGGTCTTCTATACTGTCAGAAGTACCTCAGTGTGGAAACTGACAGAAAGTACCACCTTGTTTAAGAATCAAAATATTAAGCTGCAACAGCTAAATTAAGGAGCTGAAGTGAAATAACTGGAAATAAGCTCAGCATTGGCCATCCTCTCTAGACACCTGTAACATCAAAGAAGAATAACTTTTAAAAAGCAACAGAAGTTTAAAAGAAGCTGTGCATTTACTACTTTGTTTAGAAGCCTGTAACACACACTAAATTTAGTACAATTTATTAATAGGTTTACTGTTTCCTGAAAGAACATTATTTATCTCCTGACACATCCTTTGCTTTTTTCAACTTTGTTCTGTAAAATAAATCTTTCTTGTTTGTTGAACTTCTGCCAGAGTCTCCAAGGATCTTTGTTTATGTTCACACAGAAAGATAATCTTATTTTTATTTCAAACTATCCCAATAATAATTGGGACAAAATATTTTAAAAGCTGGCAAAGAGACCTTGCCAATTTTATATGGCAAGGGAAGAAAGCCAGAATAAAATCAGGGGCCAAAAGAAACGGGGGGATTTGCAGTCCCAGATTTAAGAAGATATTTTGAAGCAGCGTGCTGGAGTTGGGTGAAAGAGTGGATGTTACTAAAAGATAATGAAGTTTTGGAACTAGAAGGCTGGGACAAAATACAGGGTTGGCATGGATATTTATTCTATGGGAAAATACAATTGCATAAAGGATTTACGAACTGCCATGTGAGAAAGGCCCTATTTGACTTATGGGAGAGAACAAAAGAGAGAATTATAGAAAGAACTCCAGGGTGGACCTCTCCAATAGAGGCAACCTCGACATTAAAAAAAAAAATTGCCTGGCCAACTTATAGATATTTAGCAGAAGGAATGAATGAAAATACAGTGGTACATCAGGTTAAGTACTTAATTCGTTCCGGAGGTCCGTACTTAACCTGAAACTGTTCTTAACCTGAAGCACCACTTTAGCTAATGGGGCCTCCTGCTGCTGCCGCAGCGCCGGAGCACGATTTCTGTTCTCATCCTGAAGCAAAGTTCTTAACCTGAAGCACTATTTCTGGGTTAGCGGAGTCTGTAACCTGAAGCGTATGTAACCTGAAGCATATGTAACCCGAGGTACCACTGTATCAAATTAAAAGAATACGAAGATCTCAAAATACTGGGAATAAATTGGTTAGAATATTTCCAACTTAAGGCTACATACGAGAAAGGTATAAAAACTAGGGGATTTGGGAAATAAAATATCAAAATTAGAAAGAGAGGTTTTACAAAATAATCAAAAAACACTCTCTAAAATATATAGATTATTAGATAAAGTCCTCCCAGATCAAGAAGTCAAAGGAGAGAATATTCTAAAGTAGGAACGGGATTTAGGATATACAATTGATTCTGAAGATTGGAAAAAGATTTGGGGAAAAAATATAAATTTTACAGCTTAGTATTCATTAAGAGAGAATTATATGAAGATGCACCACAGATGGTATATGGCACCAGACACACTGGCAAAAATGAATAGATCAAATAGTAATAAATGCTGGAGATGTAATAGAATGAAAGGCACTCTATACCATATGTGGTGGACATGTCCAGAGATCAGAAAATTTTGGGAGATGATCCATGAAGAGATTAAAAAATTGATAAAAGTATCATATATCAAGAGGACAAAAGCATATTTACTAGGAATCTTGAGTAAGCATATCCCCAAAGACAAAACTAACATCTTTCTGTATGCAACAACAGCAGCGAAAATGTTGGTAGCCAGTCATTGGAAAGGAAATTATATCCCAACAAAAGGGGACTGGTTAAGTAAACTATGTGAGTACCTGGAGTTAGCAAAATTGACGGATTTAATAAGGCATAAATCCAAAACTATAATACAGAAACAATGGGAGTGTTAAATGAATATTTATACAAGCAGGGCTCAAATACGAAAGTTTGGCTATGCTTAGACTAAGCTTGTTAAGAATATAGAGAACATAAAGATTTGACGGATTATAAAAGAACCTAAGGAAGGGAAATGATTGAAGAACAGATGTAAAGGCAAGCAAGATAACGAAGAGACGTGCAGTGGGAGGAATTCTGGAAGAAATACAGGCTAAAGAGTTGGAAGAAACTTTGAGAACCTGGCTATGCTCCACCTCCATCGTTCTGCCCGGACACTGAGGTCCAGCGCCGAGGGCCTTCTGGCGGTTCCCTCGGTATGAGAAGCCAAGTAACAGGGAACCAGGCAGAGGGCCTTCTCGGTAGTGGCACCCACCCTGTGGAACGCCCTCCCATCAGATGTCAAAGAGAAAAATAACTACCAAACTTTTAGAAGACATCTGAAGGCAGCCCTGTTTAGGGAAGCTTTTAATGTTTAATAGGGTATTGTATTTTAGTGTTTTGCTGGAAGCCGCCCAGAGTGGCTGGGGAAACCCAGCCAGATAGGCGGGGTATAAATAATAAATTATTATTATTATTAGTAGTAGTAGTAGTAGTAGTAGTAGTACTCAAGGAGTTAGTCTGAAGGCAGAAAATGTGGAACGAGCCCATTGCTGCCGAGGGCCTAAGGGGAGAAAATCCCCCAGGAATGTAATAGTTACATTTTCTAGAGAGAAGCTGCAACAGCAGGTATACCAGACTTTGAAGGAAATTAAAGAGTTGAGTTTCCAAGGGAAAAGAGTGTGGGTGAGTCGAGATGTATGCCTGGCTACTTTAAGGCAAGAAAGCCCAGTGAAACCTTATGCACAAAAACTGCATAATAACGACATAACATAAGGTTTTACAGCCGAATTTTATAAGGAAATGGTAGAAATTTTGGCCCCGGAACTACAACAACTTTTTAACAGTATACTAGAAGGGGAAAAGGCCCCAAAAAGCCAAATAAAAACACAATTTCTTTTAGCAAAAACAAAAGAACCAGATATAAACTCCAAAATCAGCCCTGAGTGCTCACTGGAAGGACAGATTGTGAAGCTGAGGCTCCAATACTTTGGCCACCTCATGAGAAGAGAAGACTTCCTGGAAAAGACCCTTTTGCTGGGAAAGATGGAGGGCACAAGGAGAAGGGGACGACAGAGGACGAGATCGCTGGATAGTGTTCGCGAAGCTACCAGCATGAGTTTGACCAAACTGCGGGAAGCAGTGGACAGGAGTGCCTGGCGTGCTCTGGTCCATGGGGTCACGAAGAGTTGGACACGAATAAACGACAAAACAACAACAATCACCTGAGAACACTGCAAACAGAAATGGAAGGCTTTGATTACAATGGGGGGATGCAAATTAGCAGCGGAACAGTGAAAACAGAAGAAGGCTTTGATTACAATGCAGGGAAACACAAATTAGCAGCACAACAGTGAAAACAGAAGCTCAGGAGCACGTTCGGCTTCCGAAGCAAAGTTCACAAGCTGGAACACTGACTTCCAGGTTTCCAGCATTCAAGTTCAAAGTTGTTCAGGAACTAAGCTGTTTGAAAACCGCCGTATACAGATATGGTTGCCATATGTCCAGAATTGTAAGCAGCGTCTGGGCGGAAATTGCTGAAATGTCCGGGAAACTCTGGACTTATGACAGCCCATGTCGCAAGCGTAGATTTTGGCAAACTTCACTTGAAATAGATACGCCCCCCCCCCCGTTCCTTCAAGCCCTCATAAGGCTTGGTTTCAGACCCTGGATCATCTTGATTGACTCCTCTGCATCATCTTCATGAAGTTTTCCCTTAGCATGTAGCTAGCTGTAAACCTTAAATTTACTTTCCACAGTTGTTCCCATAAAGCAAAGTCAATGTTTTGTCCTACATCTCTGGCCCAGCTTCTCATTCATGATTTTATCATTTCATTCTTTGTATCTCACTCCAGTAACATTTAGATCATATTTTAACCCTGGAGCTTAATAACTCCCTTTCAAACTGTGAATTTTGTTCTGCAAACCCGTTTTAAAAAATCTGACTTAAATATTGCATTCAACTGATGGTAAATTGACCAGTCTCCCTCCCACTTAGAGGAAGAAGTTCCCTTTACAGGGATCCCACATACAATAAAGCAATACCACACGGCCCTAAACCTAACCTCCCAATACATCGACCTCAGCGGGTATTGGTCTTCTGTGTCAAAGTTTTACTGGACGTTTGGACAATATTGGCGAGAGCACCTGTAATCTCAGGGTCACCACTTCCCCTGGAATAAGAATCACTTCCGTCCAAACCAGTAAGTATGTCTGTAATTATGACAATCTGACCAATGCCTAAATGACTTAAGCCCTATATCGGACACCTCTCCATGGGTTCCCCCCCGAATATAGAGCATGGTCCAATCCCCTGGACATTCTCAGACTTACAGAAGTCCTTCTCAAGGTCTTGAAGGAATCTGAAGAGGTGATTCAAGCAACACAAAAGGAGATTTCTCCTAAAGAGCAGGAAGAACTTTCTGATATTAAGAGTCAGCAGTGAAAAGGAACTCCCTCAGAAGGGGGTGGACTCTCCTTCATTGGAGGTATTTAAGAAGAAGTTGGATGGCCATCTGTCATGGATGCTTGAAATGAGATTTCTGCATTGGCGGGAGTTGGACTAGATTCCGAATCTACCATTCTATTATTCACCCTGCTGTGAGTTCTTGAATTGACTTTTTTACGAGTGAAATTTTATCCACATTCCATGCGCTGATATGCTTTCAACTCTGTATGAATTATTTGGTGGGCCATGAGAGTGGCACTCTGACTGAAGCTCTTCCCACATTCCAAACACTAAGAGGTTTTCTCTCTTGTATGAATTATTTGATGGGAAGCGAGATTCTGGCTCTGACTGAAGCTCTTCCCACAATCGAAGCACTGATATGGTTTCTCCCCTGTATGAATTCTTTGATGGGAAGTGAGATGTGATTTGTGACTGAAGCTCTTCCCACATTCGAAGCACTGATAGGGTTTCTCCCCTGTATGGATTCTTTGATGGGAAGTGAGACTTTGGCTGTGACTGAAGCTCTTTCCACATTCCAAGCACTGATAGGGTTTCTGCCCCGTATGGATTCTTTGATGGGAAGTGAGACTGTGGCTGTGACTGAAGCTCTTTCCACATTCCAAGCACTGAAAGGGTTTCTCTCCTTTATGAAGTTTTTGATGGGAAGAGAGATTGCTGCTCTGACTGAAGCTCTTCCCACATTCCAAGCACTGATAGGGTTTCTCCCCTGTATGAACTTTTTGATGCGAAGTGAGCCTGGACTTTTGAATGAAGCTCTTCCCACATTCTAAGCACTGATAGGATTTCTCCCCTGTATGTATTCTTTGATGCAAAGTGAGACTGTCCTTTCGACTGAAGCTCTTCCCACATTCCAAGCACTGATAGGGTTTCTCCCCTGTATGAATTCTTTGATGGGAAGTGAGACTATTGCTGTGACGGAAGCTCTTCCCACATTCGAAGCACTGATATGGTTTCTTCCCTGTATGAATTCTTTGATGGGAAGTGAGACCCTGCCTCTGACTGAAGCTTTTTCCACATTCCAAGCACTGAAAGGATTTCTCCCCTGAATGAATTCTTTGATGGGAAGTGAGATTTGAGCTGCAACTGAAGCTCTTCCCACATTCCAGGCACTGACAGGGTTTCTCCCCTGTATGGATTCTTTGATGGGAAGTGAGACTCTGCCTGTGACTGAAGCTCTTTTCACATTCCAGGCACTGATAGGGTTTCTCCCCTGTATGAATTCTTTGATGGCAAGTGAGTTTTGAGCTTCGATTAAAGCTCTTTCCACATTCTAAGCACTGATAGGGTTTCTCCTCTGTATGAATTCTTTTGTGGATAGTGAGATCCCCATTCTGACGAAACCTCTTTCCACATTCCAAGCACTGATAGGGTTTCTTCCTGGTATGAATTCTCTGATGACAAGTGAGATGTATGATTTGATTAAAGCTCATTCCACATTCTAAGCAATGATAGGGTTTCTCCCCCGTATGAATTCTTTGATGGGAAGAGAGATTTCTGCTCTGACTGAAGCTTTTCCCACATTCCAAGCACTGATAGGGTTTCTCCCCTGTATGAACTTTTTGATGCGAAGTGAGCCTGGACTTTTGAATGAAGCTCTTCCCACATTCTAAGCACTGATAGGATTTCTCCCCTGTATGTATTCTTTGATGGCAAGTGAGACTGTCCTTTCGACTGAAGCTCTTCCCACATTCCAAGCACTGATAGGGTTTCTTCCCTGTATGAATTCTTTGATGGCAAGTGAGTTGTGCGCTTCGATTAAAGCTCTTCCCACATTCCAAGCACTGAAAGGGTTTCTCCCCTGAATGAATTCTTTGATGGGAAGTGAGACTCTGCCTGTGACTGAAGCTCTTTTCACATTCCAGGCACTGATAGGGTTTCTCCCCTGTATGAACTTTTTGATGCGAAGTGAGACTGTCCTTTCGACTGAAGCTCTTCCCACATTCTAAGCACTGATAGGGTTTCTCCTCTGTATGAATTCTTTTGTGGGTAGTGAGATCCCCATTCTGACGAAACCTCTTTCCACATTCCAAGCACTGATAGGGTTTCTCCCCTGTATGAATTCTTTGATGGGAAGTGAGACTCTGCCTGTGACTGAAGCTCTTTTCACATTCCAGGCACTGATAGGGTTTCTCCCCTGTATGAATTCTTTGATGGGAAGTGAGACTCTGCCTGTGACTGAAGCTCTTTTCACATTCCAGGCACTGATAGGGTTTCTCCCCTGCATGAATTCTTTGATGGGAAGAGAGATTTGAGTTGCAACTGAAGCTCTTCCCACATTCCATGCACTGAAAGGGTTTCTCCCCTGTATGAATTCTTTGATGGGAAGTGAGACTCTGCCTGTGACTGAAGCTCTTTTCACATTCCAGGCACTGATAGGGTTTCTTCCATGTATGAATTCTTTTGTGGGTAGTGAGATCCCCATTCTGATGAAACCTCTTTCCACATTCCAAGCACTGATAGGGTTTCTCCCCTGTATGAATTCTTTGATGGCAAGTGAGATGTATGCTTTGATTAAAGCTCATTCCACACTCTAAGCACTGATAGGGTTTCTCCCCCGTGTGAATTCTTTGATGGGAAGTGAGATGATCCTTTCGACTGAAGCTCTTTCCACATTCTCTGCAGTGATACAATTTCTCTCCTCTGTGAATTCTTTCATGTGAAGTGAGGCTATCCCTCCGAATGAAGCTCTTTCGTTGATGGGAGGTGGACTGGGAGCTCTGGCCGATGTTCTCTCCATACTCTGAATATTTATTTGATTTCTCCGATATGTGGATTCTGTTGTGGTCCCCCTTGTTCTTCCCTTCCCATTCATCACCATCTGCAATGAAGAGAGAAGATAAATATCGCCTCAGGAAGAAATGGAGCTCCAGATTATTGAACAGAGTTCCCCGCCCCCCCCCAACTCACTAAGTGACGAGAGTGCTCCATTTCAGCCTCAAGAGGACATCCTTGAAGTGTAACTTAACGGCATTGTAGATGTGTGGCATCTTCAATCCCCCAACATTTGAGTACACCTGAGGGGTGCCTGACTCTCTTGAAAACAATGGGGTGCCATTGCCAGCATACTGTGACCGGGGCGCAGATGACACACAACCATCAAACCCACCACCTGACCCCTCCCCCAGCAATGCACTGCCATGTTAGGGTAAGTCGTGCTAACTCTGCATCGCTGCCCCGGACCCCAACCCCACTCAGAGCGAAGGGGACGTGGTTCACATCCATTACTGAACAAAGTTAATGAATGCTTGTGATAAAGGAAGGACTGAAGTTAGATGTGAGGCCTTACAATAGTTTTCACTGCCTTTGTTGGCTGATATTAACTGACATATTGCTTGGCTTTTATCTGGGATAGATTTGATTTGGCTCAATCCTGGAATCCACCCCATATGCAAGGTCGGTCATCTCTTTGGTCAATCAAATGCAAACTTCCCTAAAAACTCTCAAGCCCACATTTAAGAAGGCCTGGGTGGTTCAGACAAGCCTGGTCATTGTTTCAAAAGGCATGACTAGACAAAGAATATTCACAAACAGTTGATATCCCTCCATTCAGGGCTCACGGTGTGGATGTTAGAATCCCAGATGCTGTGGGTCTCCTTCCAAATAGTGGAGGTTCATCAAATAGAGCAGGGCTGTCCAACAGGTCGATCACGATCTACTGATAGATCCCTGCGAGGTTTTGGTCAATCGCAGTCAATCGCTGACCCCCTCCCGGATCCTCCCTCCATTGTTGGAGAATGGAAGACAGAGCTTACAAACCGAGGCTGGAGGCTGTTTCCCCCCCAGCGCTCCTTTGGTGAGTTGCTAATAAAAGCTCAACAACTTTGACCTGAACCCCTACAAAACAGGGGTAGATCACTCCAAGTTTTGAATTCTGTGAGTAGATTGCAGTCTCTTGGAAGCTGGCCACCCCTGAAATAGAGGTACAGTGGTACCTCGCAAGACGAATGCCTCGTAAGAACGAAAAACTCGCAAGACGAAAGAGTTTTTCGTTTTTAGAGTTGCTTCGCAAGACAAATTTCCCTATGGGCTTGCTTCGCAAGACAAAAACGTCTTGCGAATTTGTTTCCTTTTTCTTAAAACCAGGCGCATTGCTTGAAGAAGTGCAGTTCCGTGCTTCGCAAGACGAAAAATTCGCAAGACGAAGAAACTCACAGAACGAATTAGTTTCGTCTTGCGAGGCACCACTGTATGCATGGAATTTCAAAATTGATGTTATGCTCTAACAGGGAATTTTAACGAGAGGGTCCATGATCCCTCAATTCTCCTTCTTGACTTCCTTACGAAAAGCTCTCTTGTCAGGATCCAGCAACGTCCCTGCCTCCTCTGAAACAAGCAGGAACATCTTCACCTGCACACTCCCCATCAGCTGTTGCCTCAATCTAAATTTGGTCTAAATTTAAACCTTTTTCTAAATATCTTTCTTCACTTTGAATCTCCTCTCATTTTCATGAGGAGACCAACTCTGTATAGTTTAATTGGTAACAGAAGATGGAAAATGACTATTACTCACACTTAATCTAAGCCCAACGGCCACAAGAGCTTCTGACTAGGAATTCGGCTATGCGATGTTGAATGTTCTCTGTTCTCCGCTGTTTACCCTTTTTTGTTTCAATTTATACCAATTCATGAACCCAGAACTCATACACTGATCATCAACGAGGAACAACATGTTATTCCTGCAAATTTATTTAGTCTACATATTTGTATCATATATTAGTCTTATATGATCCTTGTTTTTAAAAGAAAATGAAAAGTAATTTCTAAAAGAAAAGAAAAAGGGAAAACACAGAGGCCCCATCGGCAATCAGTCCTGAAATTAGGATCAGGTAATTTAAAGAATCATGGCTTCTAGTGCTGCGCAATGGATCGGTGAGTTCTCTGACATTGGTAGGGCATTCAGAGCACAGTACTGGCGCCAATACATCGTGGTAGCCGGGGAGCTGTGATGTATTCCTAGCTCAAATTCCCTGCAGATGTCAAAGGCGCTGGAAGGCAGGTGGAGGAGCCCAAAAAGGTGCTCACCTTCTCAATCTCCATCCGCCTGCCTGCCTCATCCCACCCCCAAGCTGAGCAAGCCCCAGTACCTCTCCAGCCCCATCCATCCATGTCCCCATCTCCCCTCCCCTGGCACTCACCAGATCCCTCGGAGGTCCCTGGGAGGGAACGCTCAGAGGCTGTGAGGAGGGATGCAGGAGACAACCTGACCAGGTCAACTGTCCATCTTCCCCCTTCCATCCTCGCTAGGTTTACAGATTCAGTCTCTTTCATCCTTCCTGAGGAGTCAAGAAGCCACCACAAGCTGCAGGGTCCTGGGAGAGAGGAAGAAACAAAGGGAGCCTCAGAGGCCCTGCAGGGATTCTCCTGCCCTAGATATTCCCCTGCTCCTGAAGAAGCACAAATGGGGCAGCCCCTTCCCAACAGAAACCCCATTTGAAACATCTACAATGATTCCAACTTAATCTGTTTGCACCTCACCCCACTTCGTAAGGCTGACATGGTATGCACAGTAGTGACTGAGAGTGGACCCCATTGAACTCAGTGGGGTTATGGATAGAACTTGGTGCAAAAACCAGGCACCATCCTGTCCCCCAAGCCTGAAAACTGGAACCCCAGAGCATCGGCAGAATACAGCCGAGTAGCTATTACATGTAGGTGCCCCCACGACTCAATGCAAGAGATGACTTAGCAGTTGAGCTGGCTGGGCCCCAAACCTCTTTCTGCTCATCATTAGAGCTGCTGAGAGACCCTTATTCACGCAAAATGAATTATTTTCCTTATTCACGCAAAATGGAGTGATTTTTGGTTGTGCTTTCTTTAGAGAAGCTCTCTTTGGAGGAGGGCCCATGGCACTCAGGGAGAGACCAGAAATTTTGTAACCACTCTAGGTCAACACCATCTTTTCCCTTAATTCCTTATCATGTTTCCTTATACCATTTGTAGCAATTAAAGCTTTTCTAACTTTAGTCTGCAGCAACTTCTGTGTCATTCACTTAGTGTTCTGCAGAATGCAGAGGCTAGACTGATGACTGGGAGTGGCTGCTGGAACCATGTAAGACCACTCCTAAAGGATCTACATTGGTTTCCAGTATGTTTCCAAGCAGAATTCAAAGTGTTGATGCTGACCTTTAAAGCCCTAAACGGCCTTGGCCCACTATACCCGAAGGAGCATCTCCACCCCCATTATTCAGCCTGAACACTGAGGTCCAGCACCAAGGGCCTTCTGGTGGTTCCCTCAGTGCAAGAAGAGAAGTTACAGGGAAGCAGGCTGAGGGCCTTATGGGTAGTGGCGCCCTCCCTGTGGAACACGCTCCAATTAGATGTCAAGGAGATGAGTAACTATGTAACCTTTAGAAGACACCTGAAGGCACTTCCGGGTTAGCGCCTTTGGTAATGGCGGAATTCCTCTGATCGGGAGCAATTTGCCTCGTGGAAATCGGGTCTGGCCGCCACGGCGAAGGCGGAGACCCATCAAAAATCACAGGCGGGTGAAGCCTGTGAACGTGGGATTTGGCGGGCACCTTTTGCGCCTCCCCTACTCACGGGGAAACCCGGTTTCGGGGATCCGGAGCGACGTGGGGTGAGCGGCGCGGTGCTTTGAATCGACTGCTTCTTCCACGGAGCGAAGCCTCACAGCCGTTGCCGGAGAGCGCTGACTTTTTCCTGTGGACAATTTGATCTTAAAGCAACTACCCGTGAGTAGAGTGAAGAATTGGATTTTTAAAAAGACTTAATTTGGCACCGAAACGGGGAGGCTCAAAACAGGAAGTCCGCCTTCCCCTTTTGTAAATAGACTGAAGCAAAGAGGCTGCAAGCTAAAGTCTTGGAAAGCCTACTGTAAAGGACTAAATTTCCAGCAGTGAAAAATATTAAACCCCCCTTGGAAGCGGGAGAAGAGGGGGGAAGTTCTGGATCGTATATGCCTGCAAGAGAGAGGGAAGGAAGTTAAAATACCACCGCTCAGAACCTGGAAACGGGCTGCCAATAAGACTGATGTACTTTGGAATGTTTATTGACTGTGAATAGAACGTTCGCTGACAGCTAGCTAAATAAGAGAGATACATTGTTTTAACTGTCTCCGTCTGATCTCAAAAAGGAGTAAAAGTAGCTGAAAACTGAAACTAACTTTATTGTTTGAACTGTGTCTTAAAAGGCGACATTACGGATTAATACAAATACAAATAGCAACTGTTTCCCCCTAGAGGAAGCTTTTGAAACTGTTACAAGAGCTGGATTAGGGGAATTTCCAGCTGTAAGATAAAAATTGTGTGACTGTGGGACTGACCTTGAATTTCTTAAGTGTTATGGCAGATGGAAAGGAAAAAATAGATCCGTCAGAACCTACAGGGTATGGGGGTAGGCCAAGGCTTTGAAAACAGTATAAGTGCAATTTATTCAGAACAAAAGGCTAAATTAATTGTAAATAATGTGGTGACGGAAGAATTTAAGATAGAAAAAGGGACACGACAAGGTTGCCCAATTTCCCCATTGCTTTTTATTTCGGTCCTGGAGGTTTTGCTGAACATGATTAGAAGGGACCAGTTGGTTAAAGGTATACAGGTCGGAGCCAAACAGTACAAATTGAGAGCATTTGCAGATGACTTAGTACTGACGTTACAGGAGCCAGAATCTAGTACCAAGAGGGTTTTAGAATTGATTCAAGAATTTGGTCAAGTTGCAGGATTTAAATTGAATAAGGTAAAAACTAAGGTTTTAGAGAAAAATTTAACACCAATAGAGAGAGAGAGGTTTCAGAATGAGACAGGTTTAACAGTGGTTAAGAAAGTTAAATACTTGGGGATCAACTTGACAGCAAAAAATGGGAATTTATTTAAAGATAACTATGAAAAATGTTGGGCTGAAGTGAAAAAAGATTTAGAAATTTGGTCAAATTTGAAGCTTTCACTGCTGGGCCGTATTGCTGCGGTTAAAATGAACATATTGCCAAGGATGCTGTTTTTGTTTCATACATTGCAAATCTTGGACAAAATGGACTGTTTCAAGAAGTGGCAGAGAGATATCTCTAGATTTGTCTGGCAGGGCAAGAAGCCTCGAATAAAATTTAAGATATTAACTGATGCTAAAGAAAGAGGTGGATTTGCCCTGCCAGACCTTAAACTTTATTATGAATCAGCCGCTTTTTGCTGGCTGAGAGAATGGCTGCTTCTTGAAAACACTGATGTGCTGGACTTAGAAGGTTTCAACAATGTATTTGGTTGGCATGCATATTTGTGGTACGACAAAGTTAAAGCACATAAAGCGTTTAAAAACCATATTGTCAGAAAAGCACTGTTTAATGTCTGGATAAGATATAAGGATTTGTTAGAAAATAAAACCCCAAGATGGTTGTCACCGATGGAAGCGAAGGCTCAGAAAAAACTCAATATGGAGGCCAAATGGCCGAAATATTGGGAAATTCTGGAACAAGAGGGAGACAGAATAAAACTGCAGAACTTTGAAAAATTAAAAAATAGAGTGTGAGACTGGCTCCATTACTACCAAATAATGGAGGCATATAATTTGGACAAAAAACTTGGCTTCCAGGTGGAAAAATCAAAATTGGAAACAGAATTGTTAGATCCCAAAACTAAGAATTTGTCAAGAATGTATAACTTGCTGTTGAAATGGAACACTCAGGATGAAACGGTGAAATTTGCTATGATTAAATGGGCACAAGATGTTGGACACAACATTATGATGGCTGACTGGGAACAGTTATGGACCACAGGTATGAAGTTTACGGCATGTAATGCCTTAAGAGAGAATTTAATGAAAATGATTTACAGGTGGTACATGACACCAGTCAAGCTTGCAAAAATTTATAACTTACCTGACAATAAATGTTGGAAATGTAATGAGACTGAAAGTACATTCTTTCACCTTTGGTGGACGTGCCCAAGGATTAAGACATTCTGGGAGATGATTTATAACGAAATGAAAAAGGTATTTAAATATACCTTCCTGAAGAAACCAGAGGCCTTTCTCCTGGGCACGGTCGGCCAACTGGTGCCAAAGAAGGATAGAACTTTCTTTATGTATGCTACAACAGCAGCAAGAATACTCATCACAAAGTATTGGAAGACACAAGATTTACCCACCCGGGAAGAATGGCAGATGAAGTTGATGGACTACATGGAACTGGCAGAAATGACTGGCAGAATCCGGGACCAGGAAGAAGAGTCGGTGGAAGAAGATTAGAAAAAATTTAAAGACTATTTACAGAAATACTGTAAAATTAATGAATGTTAGAATGATGTTGGATTGAAGTTATATGGCTTTAGCAGAAATGTTGCAAAGAATTAAGTAAAAATAGATTGTTAATGGATTAAAGGGGAAAATAAGGCTAGATTGTGTTAAGATAAATTATAGGACAGAAAACTGAGGAAGATGGAAAGGATTTGCTGAAACAGCTAACTGAACTGGAATACAAAAAAGTGAGGTGTCAGGAGGTCGATGAAACAAGTAAATGAAAGATAAGATACGGAATTATTGGATGTGTTTTTAATTGTTTTTTGTTTTTGTTTTGTTAAGATTAGTGTATAAGTAGTGTTTTTGTTTTTTTGTATTGTATTGTATTGTATTGTATTGTTTAACTTTTTTCCTCTTTTTGTAATCTTTAAACTCTTAACAAATATTATTAAAAAAAAATAAAAATAGAAGACACCTGAAGGCAGCCCTGTATATTATATGTGCTGGAAGCCGCCCAGAGTGTCTGGGGAAACGCAGTCAGATGGGTGGCAGGTAAATATTATTATTATTATTATTCACACAGGATGCTGATGGTGTTGCAGCTTCACCCCAGTGCCTTGCCAGGGCAGGAGGGGCTTGGTCTTCCTAAAAATGTTGAGCTGAGCAAGGCTGGATGCAGCTCCTGCTCCCAAGAGTGGCACATGCCAGTCTGTGCACTTCCTCAGCTGGGAGGGGGCAGATGTTTAGCTGCTGATCCATCACAAGGTTGGAAACCAGATCTCACCTGGCCCTAGTGACTCCTCCCAAGAATCCTGGGAGCCAGAATTGGTTCAGGACCCTGAGAGTTGCAAGGAGACAGCTTCAGCCCTGCTGCCCAAAGACTGCAATTCCCAGAGTGGTCACCAATCCACCCTTCTTGCCAGGGAACTCTGGGAATTGTATTTGAGTAGATGGTGGGAGAGGGTCTCCCCTCCAGTCTCCACACTTGGGGGGGGGCTGTATCTCCCCACTCCACAGGGCTTCTCCTTCCTCGGAGTCCTTGGATGCTTCTCTGTGTTATGAAATGCGACTTTCCCCTCAATCTGAAGGGGGCTTATTTGCATGCCCTCTTTTTGTTGCCCCAAAGACTCCTCCCCAAAAAGGAAGGCAGCATCTTGATCCAAAGGAAGAACAGAGTTGCAGACCTGCTGGACACTCAGCCCCTCCCTGGCTTGGCAGAGAGGAACTGGGGGCAGGACCCTCTGCTCCCTGACTTGGGGGTCTCCCCCCCTCCATGCATGAGCCGAACGGGGGGCCCCTTGCCTCCTCCCTTGCAGCCCTGGGACCCCCTCCTTCCCGCTGCACCCCAAGGGGGAAGAGAGAAGAGACTCACCAGAAGTTTTTGCAAAGCAGAGAGAACAAAGCAGCCTCCTCTTTGCTTGCAGGAAGGGACTGGGCAGGGAGGGGCTTCTGCTCGGGAGGACCCTGCCCTCCCCTTCCTGTCCTCTCTAGGAATCCCGCTCTGCTCCTTTTAACCCTTGGCAAGCCGAGGGCACCGAGACCGCCCTCCCTCTCCCTGCCTGCTTCTGCGCTCTAGGGCTGCCCTCCCTTCTCCATCTGGGCCAAGGACTCTGCATCAAGGGCCCCCCCCCCATCTTATTGCAGACTGACGACAAGCGAGGTGGGGGTTTCTGCATTCTGCAGTGTGAATCTTGATCCCTACTTTGAAATGACTAAAAAACTGAATGTTAAAGGGCCTCTCGTGGAAGCGCCTTCCCTGGGACCCACCGGCAGGGTACGTGGGATCCGGCTGCGAAGTTGGGGACCTGCAGGGTCTCCTTGGAAGTCTCCCCCCCCCCTCCACCCACCCGCGTTTCTCATTTCCTGGGGGGCCAAGAGATGCTCCCCTGCCCTGCACCCCCAGGGGCCCCTTTGCGGAAACTGACGTGCGATGCCCACCAAAGGGAAGGCGAAGGTGAAGGACCCCTGGACCTTTGACCGCAGACAGCTCCCCCCCCTTTCTTCCCCACACCAAACATAACCACAGTTTTGAAAATCCTCCATACTCTGGGCATGTGCAGATTTCGCAGCTTTCTGTAAACCAGAGGCAGGGAAGAAGTGGACAAAGAACCACCTTGCAGAAAAGGGGCCTTGTGGGCTGAGGTGCAGGATCCCTGAGGATCCAGTACAGGAAGAACTGAACAGGGAAGAACTGCCCCCCCCCATCATAGAGGGGGGTGGCACCCCCACCTGAATCGCAGAAATAGACTCCCGGAGGAGCGAGCAAGGGAGGCGGATGGGCAGAGAGGACAAAGAGATGAAGATGCAGTGATGGGGAAGGGAGGGGCCCCCAAAAAGGGTCCTTACTGGGCCCCGGATCTATGCATTCCAGCTGCAAAGTGGGAACCCAACACCTGCAGGGGTTGCCTGGCAGGATGAAGCCCCTCCCCCCTCAGGAGATCACCCTCCCCCCACGCACAATATCACTGGAACATTCAAAAGGTAAAGGACCCCCTGGACGTTTACGTCCAGTCAAAGGCGACTGTGGGGTTGGGGCGCTCGTCTCCGCTGTCAGACCGAGGGGCCTGGCGTTTGTCCACAGACAGCTTTTCCGGGTCACATGGCCAGCAGGACTAAACCGCTTCTGGACTAAAACTCATAGGGGCCAAGGTCCCGTTGTCCCCCCCCAAAAAAAGTTGATTGACATTAAAATGGTGAGGGGTGTGTGGCATCATCTCATCCATTAGACTGGGAGGAAGAGGGTGTGGGGAGGGAAGCCCAGCCAAGCATTGCCAGGGGACGGTTGGGGGCGATGATACAGAATTTCCTGGAGGGGCTCCAGAGCATCTTCCTCCTGCTCAGGAATCTGCTTGAAGCAAAGCGGGGGGTGTCCTATTCCCACTGCACCCCTTTCCTCCAGGGAGGTTGGATTCATGGAATCCTAGGAAATGTCAGAGCCAGCCAGCCAAAATCACAGAGAGCATGTGATGAAGCTAACTCATTATTAGCAGAAACAAGGACTGCTCCAGGGAGCCAGGAATAGTCAGCACTCAACTCTTCTCAGTAGTTGCAGAGATCCGGGTGGAAGAATCTGGAGCCCAGCCCTTTGCGGTTCTGACGCACAAGAGCCAACTCCTAGGGGCTGATCGGCTTTGCCAATAAAATATTTGTGGGGTCCTGGCACCCCCAAATTTAACGGGCCCTGCCATTCAAATAGTGTGTGTGCACGGCATCATATGATCAATTCTGCTGGACAGTGATTGCCTGGGCCCTCCTATTATTTTATTCAAGTCGGCACATCTGCTGAGAAGTAAGCCAACTCAGATCAAGGTGCTTTTGGAAAAAACTATTTTTTCTGGATCCATTTCAATTGGGTTTTAGGCCCAGTTTGGGCTCAGAAACTGCTTTGGTCGCCCTGTATGATGATGACCTCTGTCGAGAGAGAGATAAAGGAAACATGTCCCAGTTCATTCTTCTCAACCTGTCAGCGGATTTTGATACCACCGACCATGGTATCCTTCTGGAGCGACACTCCAAACTAGGAGAGTTTGGCATGACTTGGTACATGGGGAGTGTTTTTCAGCCCCATGCAACCTTCAATGTGGGGTTCCTCAGGGCTCAAGCTTATCCCCCAGGTTGTTAAACATCTACATGAAACTTCTGGGTGGGGTTATCTGGAGGTTTGGAGTACGTTGTCAGCAGTATGCTTATGACACTCAGCTCTGTTTCTCCTTTACATCTGCAGGTGAGGCAGTGGAAGTGCTGGACCAGTGTCTTGCCTCGGTAATGGACTGGAGAGCCAACTAACTTAAGCTCAATCCAGATAAGACCGAGGCACTGTTAGTGGGTGGTTCCCTAGGCCACCTGCTCTTCACGGGGTCACGTTTCCTCCGAAGGAGCAGATTCACAGCTTGGGGGTACTCCTGGAGCCTTTGCTGTCGCTCGAGGCTCAGGTGGCCTCGGTGGCCCAGAATGCCTTCCATCAGCTTCTGTAGTAGAAGTAGAAGCTGTGAGGATACTTTCTACCTGGGTCTCATTTCAGTCAGGAAGGCAAAGATCTAGAAAGAGAAGAATCCCAAACCAGTTATGAAGGGTGTGGTGACCCCCTGGGTGTTCTATACTGTCAGAAGTACCTCAGGAGCGTGGAAACTGACAGAGAGCACCACCTTGTTTAAGAATCAAAATATTAACTTCCGGTCAGCGCCATTAGCTAATGGCGGATTCCCTTTGATCTCAGAAGGAATCAGCTCCGCGAAAAATGGGTCCTGAGCGCTGCGGCGGAGCGGGGACCCTCAGAAATCGCAGGCGGTGAAGCCTGCGAACGTGGGACTCGGCGGGCACCCTTCAGCGTCCCCCCAACTCACGAGGAAGCCCTTTTCGAGGCTTCGGAGCGGAACGGGGGAGAGGCGTGGTGCTGTGAGTCGATTGCTGTTTTCACGGAGCGAAGCTGCGCTGCCATTGCTAAAGAGCGCTGATTTCTATCCTGGAATAATTGGAATTCAAAGGACTACCCGTGAGTAGGCGGAATTGGACTGCTAAAAGATTGTGAATTGGGCTTAACTTTAAAAAAAAAAGGACTGATTGAATTGGAAAGGAAAAATAAGGACTGAATTGGCCACCGCGGCGGGAGGTATATCCAGGAAGTCTGCTTCCCGTCTTGTAGATAGTGTAAAGCATAGAGACTTTGAGCTAAAGCGTTGAAATTAAGCTTGAAAAGAGCTGTTTTCCGACTTGAGAACTTTCTCTGAATCTACCCTTCTGAAAGCAGGCAAGGAAGTGGGTTGTTTTGGACTGTGTAAAGCTGTTTAAAGAAAGGGGGAATGATCTGCCAGTGAGACGTCTCAGCTGTCAAAAGCTGTCAAAAGAGATCTGCTGACAGTAAGGTGGATACACTGTGGCCAGCTTTGTTGGAAAAATAACTGGAAGGTAACTTAATTGGAACTGTTTCTTTTTCTCTGACTACAGTTTTTTTGTTGTTGTTGTTGCTCTAAGAAGGAAAGTGACTTCTTTGGACTGTTGTAACAGTGTCCACCTAGGGGGACTTTCTGAAATTGCAACAAGGGAATTTTCCACTGGTAAACAGGAATAGCCTATCTGAGAGTGACCTTGGTTTCTACATTGTTATGGCAGATGGGAAAGAAAAACTAGACGCGTCAGTTTTGAGGTCTGGGAAAGCCTGGGGGCACCGAAGGCAATCATCTGCTGGTTTGCCTACGACAGCAACACAAACTAAGTCCAGTGGAACGGCAGAAGAAGTTCTAGCTAATGCTTTGGCCAGGATTAATGAAACTTTATTACAACTTAGTACAAAGGTTGATGAGACGAATAAAAAGGTTGAAGAAACAAATAAGAAAGTTGATACTGCAAATAAAAAAATTGATTTAAATACAGAAACATTAGATAACTTGGGGAAAAAGGTGAATAGCAATACAGAATCCATTCAGAAATTATTGCAGGAGTTGAAGTCGACACAGGAAAAAACTGCTGCTGTGGAATTTAAAGTAGAGCAGCTGGAAACTGAGAAGGTCCCTGGCCTACAGAAGGAAATCGCAGATCATAAGTTGACGCTGTCTATGATCGAATTGAGAGAGAAACAGACCAATCTAAGAATTAGAGCTATTCCTGAGTTGGAGACGGGCACCATGACAGATTTTTTGACACAAGAATTTGCAGAATTTTGGAAATCGGATTTGAAACAAGAAGATTTTAAGATCATGAGGACCTTCAGACTGGGAAAAGGAGGAAAAAAGATTAAAATAAGGGATTGCTTGATTACCCTCCGATCTAAAGAAGAGAGGGGCAAAATTTTGGGTTTGCATTACCAGAAACCTTTGATAATTCTGCAATCAAAAGTGGAAATTTTCAAAGACATACCGAAACATCTTTTGGATTTAAGACAAGACTTTGGAGACTTGGTGACCCTGCTGAGAAAAAGTAAGATCCTCTTCAGGTGGGAATTCCCTCAAGGCCTATCTTTTAGTTTTAAAGGAAGAAAGATAAAGATAAGATCAGTGGAGGAAAAAAATAAGTTCTTGAGCACATACGAAGAAGATCTACAGAAAAGACTTGGAAAAGAGCTTGCCGCATTGGACAAGAGTCTACAAAAAAAAGGGAAATCAACGCCAACGACAGATATAGACAACCTGTTGGGGGGTGTTGGGGGAGAAGGAGAGTAACTACATCATGACACTGCAAGTATTAAGCTGGAATGTTAATGGACTGAACTCCCGGGAAAAAAGGGGGAGAGTATTTCATATATTAAAAAAAGATCATTTGGACTTGATTTGTCTACAAGAAACGCATGTGACAAGGCTTCATCGGAAAATTTTGATCAATAAAAGATTGGGAGAAGAATTTATCTCATCAGACAATGTGAAAAAAAGAGGAGTAGTACTTTATGCAAAGGAAAGCCTGTCACCGAAATTTTTATTTAAAGATGACCAAGGAAGATTTATTGCAATTGAAATACAGCTCCATGGTCAGAAGTTTTTGACATTAGGCATTTATGCACCAAATGAGGGAAAATCAGAATTCTTCAAGAAACTGCATGAAATCCTATTGGACTATCTGGATTACAATATAATTTTGATGGGAGATATGAATGGAGTAGTGTCTACAAATATGGATAAAGCCCAAAGACAAACGGTGACGAAAGATGGCAGACTACCAAAGACGTTTTTGAAATGACTGACAATATGGATCTTGTAGATATTTGGAGAACAAAGAACCCCTTGGAAAGAGAAGGAACCTTCTTCTCTGAAGCTAAAATGACATGGACAAGAATAGACCAAATTTGGATAACTAGGGGACTGGCCCCGAAGATAAAAAAAGCGGTAATTTGCCCTAAAATTTGCTCTGATCATAATCCAGTGAAGATGGAAATGACATTAATGCCAATTGGATCTTACAGATGGAGGATGAATGACTCCCTGCTTAGGAATGAGGAAATTATCAAAAAGGCCCAGAAAAACTTGAGAGACTATTTTGAGATAAACATGAACACTACGACCGAAAAAAGAGTGATTTGGGATGCAAGTAAAGCAGTTATGAGAGGGTTCCTGATACAACAAAATGCAATTAGGAAAAGAGTCCAAAATGAGAAGAGGGAAAAAATCTTGGAGAAAATAAAGGATGGAGAAAAGAGACTGAGGATAAAACCGAATTCACAGGAGATTTTAAAAGAGATAAAGTTGTATCAAGTACAATATATGAAACTGACAAATCAGGAAATAGAATGGAAGATCAAACAGATGAGACAAAAGACATTTGAATCAGCGAACAAGTGTGGGAAACTGCTGGCATGGCAAATGAAAAAAAGACAAAAGCTTAATACTATTACGAACTTGGTAGTAGAAGGAAAGAGCATACAGAACCCTGCGGAGATCAGAAAGTGTTTTCAGAAGTACTTTAAACAGTTATATACGCAGGAGACTCAGAAAGAAATAGACATTGATCAGTTTTTGAGAACAAATGGATTACAAAAAATCTCTCAAGAGAGTAAATCAATGCTAAATTGTATAATAACTGACCAAGAGGTGGAAGGAGCCATTCAGGACATGAAATTGGGCAAATCTCCAGGGCCAGATGGTCTGACTGCAAAGTATTATAAATCTTTGAAAGAATGGTTAATGCAGCCTTTGAAAGAAGTTTGCAACGAAATATTAGGGGGGGGAAAGGCACCCGAGTCGTGGAAAGAAGCTTATATTACACTTATACCGAAAACAGAAGCGGAAAAGACACAGCTTAAGAACTACCGTCCCATATCTCTACTTAATGTGGATTACAAAATTTTTGCAGAAATTATGGCTAAAAGATTTAAAAAGGTATTGGCGAAAGAAATCCATAAGTACCAAGCGGGCTTTCTCCCGGGGAGGCATTTGTCAGATAACACGAGGAATATAATTAACATTTTAGAAAAATTACAAGTTAATATTAACACTAAAGCAGTTCTAATATTTGTGGATGCGGAGAAAGCCTTTGATAATATTTCTTGGAGTTTTATGAAGAAAAATTTACAGGGAATGGGGGTAGGCCAAGGCTTTGAAAACGGTATAGGTGCAATTTACTCGGAACAAAAAGCTAAGTTGATTGTAAATAACGTAGTTACAGAAGAGTTTAAGATTGAGAAAGGAACAAGACAGGGTTGCCCAATCTCCCCATTGCTTTTTATATCGGTCCTGGAGGTTCTGCTTAATATGATCAGGAAAGACCAATTGGTTAAAGGTATACAACTCGGAGCCAAACAGTATAAATTGAAAGCTTTTGCTGATGATTTGGTTTTGACATTACAGGAGCCAGAATCCAGTACCAAAAGAGTATTGCAATTAATTCAAGAATTTGGTCAAGTAGCAGGATTTAAGTTGAATAAGGTGAAAACCAAGGTGTTAGAGAAAAATCTTACAGAGATTGAGAAAGAGAGGTTTCAGAAGGAGACAGGATTAATATTGGTTAAGAAAGTGAAATATCTAGGGGTCCGTATGACTGCTAAAAATGTGAATTTATTTAAAGATAATTATGAAAAATGTTGGATGGAAGTGAAAAAGGATTTGGAAATATGGTCAAAATTGAAGTTATCATTGTTGGGCCGAATTGCTGTGATAAAGATGAATGTATTGCCTAGGATGTTGTTTTTGTTTCAAACATTGCAGATTTTGGACAAGATGGACTGTTTCAAGAAATGGCAGAGAGATATTTCGAGATTTGTCTGGCAGGGCAAGAAGCCAAGAATAAAATTTAAGATTTTAACTGATGCTAAAGAAAGAGGTGGATTTGCCCTGCCAGATCTTAAACTTTATTATGAATCAGCCGCATTTTGCTGGCTGAAAGATTGGCTGCTTCTTGAAAACACGGACATTTTGGATTTAGAAGGTTTTAACAATGTCTTTGGATGGCATGCATACTTATGGTATGACAAGGTTAAAGCACATAAGGCCTTTAAGAACCATATTGTCAGGAAAGCATTGTTTAATGTCTGGGTGAGATATAAGGATTTGTTGGAAAGTAAAACACCAAGGTGGCTGTCACCAATGGAGGCTAAGGCTCTGAAAAAAACTAATATGGAGACAAATTGGCCAAAATATTGTGAAATCTTAGAACAAGATGGAGATAGATTAAAGCTGCAGAGCTTTGACAAATTAAAAACTAAAGTTCGAGACTGGCTTCATTACTATCAAATAAGGGAGGCTTATAATTTAGATAAGAAGATTGGTTTCCAAGAGGAAAAATCAAAATTGGAAACAGAACTGTTAGATCCTAAAACTAAGAATTTGTCAAGAATGTATAACTTGCTGTTGAAATGGAATACACAGGATGAAACGGTTAAATCTGTTATGATTAAATGGGCACAAGATTTTGGACATAACATTATGTTTGCTGACTGGGAACAGTTATGGACCACAGGTATGAAATTTACGGCTTGTAATGCCTTAAGAGAAAATATAATGAAAATGATTTACAGGTGGTACTTAACCCCAGTCAAGCTAGCAAAAATCTATCATTTGCCAGATAGTAAATGTTGGAAATGTAAAGAGACTGAGGGTACATTTTTCACCTTTGGTGGACATGCCCAAGGATTAAGGCTTTCTGGGAAATGATATATAATGAATTGAAAAAGGTATTTAAATATACCTTTCTGAAGAAACCAGAGGCCTTTCTTCTGGGCATGGTCGGCCAATTGGTGAGAAGGGAGGATAGAACTTTCTTTATGTATGCTACAACAGCAGCAAGAATACTCATCGGGAAGTACTGGAAGACACAAGAATTGCCTACCTGAGAAGAATGGCAGATGAAAGTGATGGACTACATGGAACTGGCTGAGATGACCGGCAGAATTCGAGACCAGGGAGAAGGGTCGATGGAAGAAGATTGGAAAAAATTCAAAATATACCTTCAAAAATACTGCAATATAAAAGAATGTTAGAAAGAGGTTGGAAAAAGAATATTAGGTCGTTCTGGTAGATATGATATAATGGACTAAGCAAAAATGAGTTGATGAAATTGATGAAATAGAGGAGGTTTAATTACATTATTTTAATTTTAAAATACGTAAATGAAAATAAGGTTAGAAGGATTTGCTGGAAACACGATCTGAACTAGAATACAAAATTGGGAGGTGAGAGGAGGTCATGGAAATAAGTAAAGGGAAAAGGCTAAGTAAAGGTTTAATCTGTTTTTGTTTTATTTTAACTTAATGTATTTTTATATTTTTTGTTAAGTCTTCTTTTTTATTCTATTTTATTGTTCTTTTTTACTTGTTCATTCTACGCTTTGTTACGGTTAAAGTTTTCTTTGTATTTTGTATGGTTTTTCTTTTTCTTTTTTGTAACTTTAAATTTGGAATAAATATCATTTAAAAAAACAAAAACAAAATATTAAGTTGCAACAACTAAGTTAAGGAGCTGAAGTGAAATAACTGGAAATAAGCTCAGCATTGGCCATCCTCTCTAGACACCTGTAACATCGAAGAGGAATAACTTTAAAAAAGCAACAGAAGTTTAAAAAAGCTGTGCATTTACTACTTTGTTTACAAGCATGTAACACACACTAAATTTAGTACAATTTATTAATAGGTTTACTGTTTCCTGAAAGAACATTATCTATCTCCTGACACGTCCTTTGCTTTTTTCAACTTTGTTCTGTAAAATAAATCTTTCTTGTTTGTTCAACTTCTGCCAGAGTTTCCAAGGATCTTTGTTTACGTTCACACAGAAAGATAATCCTATTTTTATTTTAAACTATCCCAATAATAATTGGGACAAAATATTTTAAAAGCTGGCAAAGAGACCTTGCCAATTTTATATGGCAAGGGAAGAAAGCCAGAATAAAATCAGAAATAATGATGGGGCCAAAAGAAACGGGGGCATTTGCAGTCCTAGATTTAAGAAGATATTTTGTGTCCGAGCCAGCCGTCACAAATGGCGCAGTTTAGCATAAAATAAAGACACAGAGAGCCAGCAATATTTTCAGGATGGTATGAGCAGCTCCTTTCGAACTTCTCTTCTCTCCCGTAACTTTTATTATCCTTTGTTCTCTCCTCTCGCATGGCCGTTTGCCAATGTCTCACATTACCTACATCCGGTCATGTCTTAAACCCACCCATCGCCATATAGGGTCATGCACTTAATACACTGCAAGGCACGGACATGCAGTCACCGAGGTCAGCGAGGCACCAGGTGGCGCTACAAGCCTTTTCCATGACTTCCTGGCTCCCACATGTCCTCTTTCTTTATATTTTTAATCAGAGTCATATATATCAGTACCAATACGGTTATATTGAGCGTGATAGGCGACTCTTGTGAGGCCAGAAGCAGGCCGTTGACGGGAGAACCATGCAGTACATATAGAAATTAAAGAAGGAATACATTGTATACAGCAACACAAAATAATGCAAATAACTACTATAATGATCACTAAAATCAATAAATGTCGAAGCCAACTTCCATTCGGAAGCCAAGAATATAACCATGCCCATGGATCAACGGAAGGCGGAGGAGCAAACGGATTGTGAGCTACCATGGTTTCCATATGATCAATCGTCGCAGATATGCTGACATTATTATCGGGAATAAACATACAACAATGAGAATGAACAAGTGCACAAACTCCTCCTTTTGAGGCTAAAATCACATCCAAGGTATAACGATTCTGTAAAACCACAGCTCTCATTGCAGACACCTCCTGGTTGAGATTCTTCAAAGCTTTTATGGTATCATTGAATAATCCTTCAGTCCAATTTGCTAGCCGATGGAGGTCCCTATAGTTCATTGCTGCGCCCACTGAGGGCAGCAAGGCCCGAGAGATCTGGGTACCGATATATTGGTTTAAGGGCGGATTAACCTCCCGACGATTTCGTAGTCTAAGAGAAGATGGTAACTTATCAACCTTATACAACAATGGAACCACGAGACCCAATGTACATGTGCCTGTGAGGTTTCAAGGAATGGCTTTGTATGCTTTTTCGCCACAAAGCAACCATAACTCTCTTTGGAGTAAATAGCTGATATTACTACTCTGTTGGGACCAATTAAAGGCTGCAGTAAATAAGGAACTGATATGAAATTGCTCATCTGTGGCATTTGCTAAGCCAGGGATAGAAGAATTCAGACTCCAATTTGCATAGTAGGATTCTTTCCTAGTTTTTAGCCATGCACTGGTATCGCTTCTATAGCACTGAGATTGGTCATGTATGTTCCTGTAAGAGAACAAGAGCTATTAAAAGTGAAATTCAATGTATATTGACAGTTTGGATATATGCCCCATGATTCTTTCCCCTCTTTAATTTGAAAACAAATGGGGGCAGGCTCATGGAGGGTCAATTGTACTGGAGGCCAAAAAGTTTGCTTAGGGGATATAATATTAGTAAATTGAAAAGATCCATTGACAGGCACACCATGAAGCATTATGCCGGAATGACTGGCATACACACCCAACATTTAGAAGCATGCAATAAACTGGTAAACATAATCATATCTTGTACAAAAATATTATCCCTCCATATCTTATGATAATTTTCTCCCCTAAAAGTCTTATTCAACAACGCTGTTCTTCTAGTTCGAAAGTGGCTGAGCCGTGCATACTGCCAGCCAGAGTAAGATTCAGACGACAGCTGCTTGCCAGCCGATAAGGTGAAATATGGTGGTTTCAACTGGACTGGGTCGTCTGCTTCTCTTCCTTGTATAACGGTGCAGCAAAGGATGGCAAGGCAAATGGTTAGGAAGGCGCTTCCGCGGTTGAGGAGGCTCACCATGGCCGCACGCATCGAGCTGGAACCCACAAAGGCTTATCCTCAACGTCCACTGCCGCGTACCCTCATCCCCACGTGATCAGCGGGACAGGTCCATGCCACGCGGGATCAGGCAAGCGTCGGTACACCACCAAGGGGCAGGGGAGTGCCTCCTCCTTCCTAAAATGCAATTCAGCGGGGGTATGGGTCCTAAGATGTGGATATAAAAGACGGTTAAGTACAAAAAGAACTTGGTGAACTGCCGAAGGGATATCTGCTGTTGGTATGCTTCGGCCGCCAAGCTGTTTAAGCAATAGTGTTTTGAACGTCAGGTGTGCTGTTTCCACTATCGCTTGCCCTGTGGAGTTAAAGGGTATACCATGAGTTAATTTCACATTCCACAACATACAAAATTCCGAAAATGTTTTAGAAATATATGCTGGACCATTATCAGTTTTGATACGCGCAGGTTTACCCATGACTGAGAAACAGCGGATAGTGTGCTGAATGAAATGCCGAGCTGTTTCCCCCCTCATGGGCGTAGCCCATATGAATCCAGAGTGGGTGTCCACCGTGAGGTGAACCTTGGAGAGTGGAGCCAACACAGGTGTGTGTGTGACATCCATCTGCCAACACGCCAATGCAGACGTGCCCCTAGGATTGACAGCATCAAAAGGAATGGCCAGCTGAGATTTAGAACAAGAAGCACAGTGGGAAACTATATCCCTTGCTTGGGCCAAGGGAATAGAAAACTGCTTTGCCAATGCTTTCGCAGGAAGGTGAAAGGTGTTATGACATAGTATAGGATCAGAAAAGAGAGAAAAGGCAGAAATGTCCCTCAAAGCCGCATCTGCTCTTGCATTGCCCTCTGCTAAATACCCTGGGTGCGATGTGTGGGAGCGAAGATGTGCAACATAATAAGGGAACTCTCTGTGCTGAAGTAAGGCCTGCAGGGCAAGAAACAAGGAAAACAAGTCAGAATCCAAGGAAGGAGTTATATAAGATATTGGTAAAATAGCAAAAAGGCGATATACATACTGAGTATCCACAATAAGATTGAAAGGTTGAGTAGGAAAGGATTGAAAGGCAAGACTCACAGCCGCTAGCTCAGCTCGCTGAGCAGAAGACTGTGGGGGGTAAATAAACATTTCCATTGTCCTCCCTCCTCCCATGTCACTACCCCCCTACTTCTTGTTCCATCTGTGAAAAGGGTCAATGCAGAGGGGAGAGGTGTGAGAGACAAGGGGGGTAGCCAAAACTTAGGTGACCTGTGTCAGAAATGTCAAACGGTCATCCTTTGGAGGGTTAAAAATGATGACACCTATAAAATCAGCCAAGGCAATTTGCACGGCAGCATTAGTTATGAATAAATGCTGCTGTTCAGTCTGTGAGAAGGGAAGATATATTGATGCAACATCAGAACCGCTCAAAGCTACAGCACGTGAACGTCCTTTGATAACAATGTCTGATGTGGATTCAATTACGGAATAAATGTTTTTTGGTGGGGTGTGCGGTAAATGTAGCCATTCTATAATGCAGATAGTCTTCTTCTTTTCCGTCTGAGCATATAAAATTCCTGTTGGCAACAATGGTGTAGCAAACACTGCCAGATGCAGCTCGTGTGCAGAGGCTTCTGTGATCCTGTCCAGGAGGATAGATCGCAGGTGCTGATTAACGGTTTGTAATGCAGTGATCATTGCTGAAGTGACCTGGATTACATCTGCTGGATCCTTGTGTCCTGCGAGCGCTGAGAACAATGGTGATAGTGTGCTGGTAGGTAATGCAAGGAAAGAGCGAGCCCAATTCAAATGCCCAAGAAGTTGTTGTAATTGCACAAGCTTCATGTTTGAAGGGATAGTCAGTTGGGGAACAATAGGCAGCGCTGCTTGTGCAGAGACTTTATGTCCCAAGTAGGTGGCGGGCAACGTCAATTGAATTTTTTCAGGCGCTATACAGAGTCCCGCTTCCGCTAATGTGGCAGAAAGTTCTTGAAAAATGCCAGGCGGGAGTTCCTTAGCAGCGATTAAAATGTCATCCATGAAATGATAACGTAAAACCTCTAGGTGGCGCCTGCAGAAAGGTTTCAATGCTTCACCCACAAAATGTTGACAAAGTGTAGGGGAGTTCCGCATGCCTTGAGGCAGGACAACCCACTGATATCGCTGGGTGGGCTGCGAATTGTTATATACTGGCAATGTAAAAGCAAACCGTTCCCTGTCTGCTGGAGCCAGTGGGATAGAAAAAAAAACAATCCTTTAAATCAATCACCGCCAACTGATATTCTCGTGGGAGCATATTTGGATTTGGCATGCCAGGTTGTAAAGTTCCCATTGGCTGTATCTGTTGGTTAATTTTCCTCCTATCCTGCAAAAGACGCTATTTGCCTGATTTTTTCTTAATAACGAAAATTGGGGAGTTCCAGGGAGATGAGGACGGTTCAATGTGGCCAAGGGTCGATTGTTCAGAAATAAGCTGGGCCGCCACTGCTAATTTTTCTTTTGGTAGAGGCCACTGTTCTACCCATACTAGGGTAGTGGTGATCCATCGTAACGGCAGTGCGGTGCGTGGAAGTGCAGGGGTGGCCCTTAGAATAAATTACTCCAATTTGATGTCTGCAATAGCCAAAATATCGCGCCCCCATAAGGAGACTGGAATGTCCATTATTAATGGATAGAGGGTGATCTGAACCCCGCTATCGCTTTGGATGAGTATTGGGTGGAGACTGCGCCGTGCCTGTGATTCACCTCCCACACCAATAACTTGTGTGGCTGGACAGGTGGGCCAACTGGAAGGCCAAGCAGATTTTGCCACGACTGTTACATCCGCCCGTGTCCAGAACTCCTTCAATGCGTCGACCTCCCACTGTCAGAGACACAGAAGGGCGCGAGGCTGTAATGTTCATGGCTGCTGCAATTAGGGGTAGTTGTTCGGATGGGGAGAAAATTATAATCTTCACTACAAGCCTTTTCCATGACTTCCTGGCTCCCACAATTTTGAAGCAGCGTGCTGGAGTTGGATGAAAGAGTGGATGTTACTAAAAGATACTGAAGTTTTGGAACTAGAAGGCTGGGACAAAATATTATCATCAATCTTTGTTACGGTCCAGAGACCCAACAAATCGTTACAAAGCAATACACAATTCATACAGCCTACCTCCAGGTTAAACAAGCATTTTGTTCAGAATATAGGGATTATTTGTTCTTGCAACCACCGACAGAAACTTTGCCACTGCTAATGTTCTAGCATTTGTCCGGTCTTCCAATAGGAACCTGACATAGCGAGCCTCTGATTTTCCTGGGAAAGGTACCAGCAAGGGTAGTGTCAGTTCAGCCCTGGCTTGCTCATATTTTGCACAATGCAACAAAATATGTTTTATGGAATCGATATCTTGAGCACACAAGCAAAGTCTGTCCTGGTAGGGAACTCCTCTCAACCTGCCATCCTGTTTTAGGGCAGCCCACCACGCTTTAGTTGAAATTGGGCATTCACCAGCTTCTAACAGAAGTATGGAGTTGGTACCGTTGGGCACCTGCAGCAGAGATCGTATAAATTTTGCCTGAAAGCCATCTAGCTTTGGCGGGTCCCCATTATGCCAGACATTTGCAGCGTTTTGCGTTGAAAACCCTTAAGGCTGCTGGTACATATTTGCCGCCCTTTGTGAAAAAGAATCTGATTATGGCTAGCTTTGTGATGTCCGCCTTTTGAAGGGAGGTTTGCCAGTGGTGCTTCCAAGATCCTGTATGATGGAATGTGAGCCCTAGATAACTGAAGTATTTGATCTGTTCAAGGTTATGTCCATCCAGCACCCATTTACACTGGGAGAAGCTTCTTTCGAAAACTAAAATTTTAGATTTTTCATAATTAATGGATAAACCATTTCCAGAACAGTAGTCAGAAAATTTCCTCAGCAGATAATTCAAACCCAGTCTGGAACGTGAGATGATGGCCGCGTCATCAGCATATAAAATAGCGTCGTTAGTGGTAGTGTTGACTTGAGCTCCACATCAGTTGATGCGGTTTTTATTATTTTTATCAGTCTTTTATTAGCTTTTATCAGTCGCAGTATTTTATCTTTGTCATTCGGCAGCTATTATATTCACAAAGCTTGAGTCAAGGGACAAAATATAGGGTTGGCATGGATATTTATTCTATGGGAAAATACAATTGCATAAAGGATTTCAGAACTGCTTTGTGAGAAAGGCCCTATTTGAGGTATGTGAGAGAATGAAAGAGAGAATTATAGAAAGAACTCCATGGTGGACCTCTCCAATAGAGGCAACCTCGACATTAAAAAAAAATTGCCTGGCCAACTTATAGAGATTTAGCAGAAGGAATGAATGAAAATATCAAATTAAAAGAATACGAAGAACTCAAAATACTGGGAATAAATTGGTTAGAATATTTCCAACTTAAGGCTACATATGAGAAAGATATAAAAACTGGGGGATTTGGGAATAAAATATCAAAATTAGAAAGAGAGGTTTACAAAATAATCAAAAAACACTCTCCAAAATATATAGATTATTAGATAAAGTCCTCCCAGATCAAGAAGTCAAAGCAGTGAATATTCTAAAGTGGGAACGGGATTTAGGATATACAATTGATTCTGAAGATTGGAAAAAGTTTTGGGGAAAAAATATAAATTTTACGGCTTGCTATTCATTAAGAGAGAATTATATGAAGATGCACCACAGATGGTATACGGCACCAGACAGACTGGCAAAAACGAATAGATCAAATAGTAATAAATGCTGGAGATGTAATAGAATGAAAGGCACTCTATACCATATGTAGTGGACATGTCCAGAGATCAATAAAATTTGGGAGATGATCCATTAAGAGATTAAAAAATTGATAAAAGTATCATACCGTATTTTTCGTTCTATAGGACGCACCGGTCCATAGGACGCACCTCGTTTTTTTGGGGGGGGAATGAATAAAAAAAATTATCCCCCCCCCCGCGGCTGCCGCCCCAAGCCTCGCGTGCTTCGGGCTGCAGGCTACCGCCCCAAGCCTCGCGCGCTCAGCGGGACCTCCCACCGGGCGCGCGAGGCTTGCAGACACTCGCCGAAGCACGGGAGCCCTCCGGAGGGCTCCCGTGCTTCGGGCGACAAGCTGCAGCCCCAAGCCTTGCGCGCCGGGCGGGACCTCCTGCCGGGCGCGCAAGGCTTGCAGACACTCGCCGAAGCACGGGAGCCCTCCGGAGGGCTCCCCGTGCTTCGGGCGACAAGCTGCAGCCCCAAGCCTTGCGCGCCGGGCGGGACCTCCCGCCGGGCGCGCAAGGCTTGCAGACATCGCCCGAAGCACGGGAGCCCTCCGGAGGGCTCCCGTGCTCGGGCGACAGGCTGCAGCCCCAGCCTTGCGCGCCGGGCGGGACCTCCCGCCGGGCGCGCAAGGCTTGCAGACACTCGCCCGAGCACGGGAAGCCCTCCGGAGGGCTCCCGTGCTCGGGCGACAAGCTGCCGCCCCAAGCCTTGCGCGCTGGGCGGGACCTCCCGCCGGGCGCGCAAGGCTTGCAGACACTCGCCCGAAGCACGGGAGCCCTCCGGAGGGCTCCCCGTGCTCGGGCGACAGGCTGCTGCCCCAAGCCTCGTGCGCTCGGCGGGACCTCCTGCCGGGCGCGCAAGGCTTGCGGACACTCGCCGGGGCTGCAGGCTGCTGCCTGCAAGCCTTGTGAGCCCGCGGGAACTCCCACCGGGCTTGCAAGGCTTGCGGATAGCTTCCTGAAGCCTGGAGAGCGAGAGGCATCGGTGCGCACCGACCCCTCTCGCTCTCCAGGCTTCAGCGAAAGCCTGCATTCGCTCCATAGGACGCACACACATTTCCCCTTCATTTTTGGAGGGGAAAAAGTGCGTCCTATGGAGCGAAAAATACGGTATATCAGGAGGGCAGAAGCATATTTACTAGGAATCTTGAGTAAGCATATCCCCAAAGACAAAACTAACATCTTTCTGTATGCAACAGCAGCGAAAATGTTGGTAGCCAGTCATTGGAAAGGAAATTATATCCCAACAAAAGGGGACTGGTTAAGTAAACTGTGTGAGTACCTGGAGTTAGCAAAATTGACGGATTTAATAAGGCATAAATCCAAAACTATAATACAGAAACAATGGGAATGCTTAAATGAATATTTATACAAGCAGGGCTCAAATACGAAAGTTTGGCTGCGCTTAGACTAACCTTGTGAAGAATACAGATAACATAAAGATTTGACGGATTATGAAAGAACCTAAGGAAGGGAAATGATTGAAGAACAGATGTAAAGGCGAGCAAGATAACTAAGAGACGTGCGGTGAATGCGGTGGAAGTCTTTTAAAATATTTTAACTAGGATTTATATATTGTAATGCTTGAAGGAGTCAAAATTAAGGGGGTGAAGCAGTTAGCAATTCAAGCTAAAGAGCTAGCCCAGGAAAATGAAAAAAAAAGTAACTACACTATCTAAACAGGGGGCAGAATTGCCGGACCCCCAGAGAACAGCTAATATGATTTTGGGAGGAATTCCGGAAGAAATACAGGCTAAAGAGTTGGAAGAAACTTTGAGAACCTGTCTATGCTCCACCTCCATTGTTCTGCCCGGACACTGAGGTCCAGTGCCGAGGGCCTTCTGGCGGTTCCCTCGGTATGAGAAGCCAAGTAACAGGGAACCAGGCAGAGGGCCTTCTCGGTAGTGGCACCCGCCCTGTAGAACGCCCTCCCGTCAGATGTCAAAGAGAAAAATAACTACCAAACCTTTAGAAGACATCTGAAGGCAGCCCTGGTTAGGGAAGCTTTTAATGTTTAATATCTTATTTTATTTTAGTGTTTTGTTGGAAGCCGCCCAGAGTGGCTGGGGAAACCCAGCCAGATGGGTGGGGTATAAATAATAATAAATTATTATTATTATTAGTAGTAGTAGTAGTACTCAAGGAGTTAGTTTGAAGGCAGAAGATGTGGAACGAGCACATCACTGCCGAGGGCCTAAGGGGAGAAAATCCCCCAGGAATGTAATAATTAAATGTTCTAGAGAGAAGCTGCAACAGAAGGTATATCAGACTTTGAAGAAAATCTGGGATATCATATAGTTAAAGGTATGTATAGAGGAGAGTCCTTAAAGTCATTGCAGGAAGTAATAGAGAATATAGGTAACCAATATTGGTTAAAAATTGGAGGACTATACAACAAAATTTCCAAAGTCCAAGAGACAGGAAATAGGAGTTTAGAAGAGCCAATAGAGGAACTATACAAACAAATGAACAGACAACCCAACTTATTCAAAAGATGTGGAGTAAGGAAGAACAAGTTAGCGAAGCAACGGTTGAAAGGATAATGAAAGGAACAGATGAGATTAAAGTAAGCAAATTTAGAGAGCTGAAATTAAAATTATTTCTAAAATGGTACAGAACTCCGGCCCAGCTTGCTAATATGGTAGCAGGATTGAATTCTAGCTGTTGGCACTGTAAACAAGTCAAGGGATGGTTTTCCCATATGTACTGGGAATTCCCAGAGGTAAGGAATTCTTGGGGGAAATCCTAAAGATTATTAATGAAATTTTTAAAGTGAAGCTTTCAATAGATTTTTATTTCATGACAATGGGTATACTTGGAAACATGGCAATAGAGAAAGGGGACCAGTTTACCTTCAAAGCTATGATACTAGCGGGAAAGGCAACGATAGCTTTAGGTTGGAAAGAGAGAGGAAAATGGACAGTAGAGGCATGGAATAGTTATTTGTTTGAATTTATTCAGTCGGACATTGTCGCAGTCATGTCACAGGAATCAACATGGAAGGTCAAGTCCACCATGATAAGGAACAGAGGGAACCCCTATCTTGAATGGATAAAAACTACTGGAACAAAAGACATTCGGTGGAAACTAAAGACACTATGCCTGTGGCTGAGGGTAATTGTTTGAACGCTTCCCATGGGTATGGGGCGGGGGAGGGAAAGGAAAAAATTGTACAGGAAATTTAAAAATTGGAAGGAGATAATATATGTATGCAAAAGATCCTGAACTCGAATAAAATAAAATAAAAATTTAAAAAAGAAAGTAATGCAAAACAGATTAATCAATTCCAGACTTTTAAAAACAACTCCTAAAACAGAAATTTAACATGAATTATACTATCTAACGAGACCATTGATCCATGAAATGAAAGCAATAATCAATGTACTGTACTACAAACTAAAGAAAACAGTACTGTAGATTAAAATTAAAATTATTTATTTTTCTTACCTGCACTGATGATAGACATTGTTTGGATGGGGGATTTTATACATTGCCACAGTCACACACTCAATCAAAAATGAAGAACAAGCCACAGTCACACACAAAAAGCCAAATAAAAACGCAATTTCTGTTAGCAAAAACAAAAGCACCAGATATAAGCTCCAAAGTCAGCCCTGAGTGCTCACTGGAAGGGCAGATTGTGACGCTGAGGCTCCAATACTTTGGCCACCTCATGAGAAGACTTCCTGGAAAAGACCCTGATGCTGGGAAAGATGGAGGGCACAAGGAGAAGGGGATGACAGAGAATGAGATGGTTGGATGGTGTTCTTGAAGCTACCAGTTTGAGTTTGACCAAACTGCCGGAGGCAGTGGAAGACAGGAGTGCCTGGCGTGCTCTGGTCCACGGGGTCACGAAGAGTCGGACACGAATAAACGACAAAACAACAACAATCACCCGAGAACACTGCAACCAGAAATGGAAGGCTTTGATTACAATGGGGGGGGGGTGCAAATTAGCAGCGGAACAGTGAAAACAGAAGAAGGCTTTGATTACAATGCAGGGGGACACAAACTAGTGCAACAGTGAAAACAGAAGCTCAGGAGCACGTTCGGCTTCCGAAGCAAAGTTCACAAGCTGGAACACTGACTTCCAGGTTTCCAGCATTCGAGTTCAAAGTTGTTCAGGAACTAAGCTGTTTGAAAACCACCGTATACAGATATGGTTGCCATATGTCCAGAATTGTAAGCAGCGTCTGGGCGGAAATTGCTGAAATGTCCGGGAAACTCTGGACTTATGACAGCCCATGTCGCAAGTGTAGATTTCGGCAAACTTCACTTGAAATAGATACGCCCCCCCCATTCCTTCAAGCCCTCCTCATAAGGCTTGGTTTCAGACCCTTGATGATCTTGATTGACTCCTCTGCATCATCTTCATGAAGTTTTCCCTTAGCATGTAGCTAGCTGTAAACCTTAAATTTACTTTCCACAGTTGTTCCCATAAAGCAAAGTCAATGTTGTGTCCTTGTCATTGATGATTTCATCATTTCATTCTTTGTATCCCACTCAAGTAATATGTTATACATTTTAGATACTATTTTAACCCTGGAGCTTAATAACTCCCTTTCAAACTGTGAGTTTTGTTCTGCAAATCCGTTTTTAAAAATCTGACTTAAATGTTACATTCAACTGATGGTAAATTGACCAGTCTCCCTCCCACCTAGAGGAAGAAGTTCCCTTTATAGGGACCCCTCATACAATGAAGCAATACCACACGGCCCTAAACCTATCCTCCCAATACGTCGAACTTAGCGGGTAAACTATTGGTCTGCTGTGTCAAAGTTTTACTGGACGTTTGGACAATATTGGTGAGAGCGCCTGTAATCTCACAGTCACCACTTCCCCTGGAATAAGAATCACTTCCGTTCAAACCAGTATGTCTGTAATTATGACAATCTGACCAATGCCTAGATGACTTAAGCCCTATATCGGACTCCTCTCCATGGGTCCCCCCCCCCCGAATATAGAGCATGGTCCAATCCCCTGGACATTCTCAGACATACAGAAGTCCTTCTCAAGGTCATGAAGGAATCTGAAGAGGTATTCAAGCAACACAAAAGGAGATTCCTCCTAAAGAGCAGGAAGAACTTTCTGATAGTAAGAGACAACAGTGAAAAGGAACTCCCTCAGAAGAGAGAGGACTCTCCTTCATTGGAGGTATATAAGAAGAAGTTGGATGGCCATCTGTCATGGATGCTTGAAATGAGATTTCTGCATTGGCGGGAGTTGGACTAGATTCCGAATCTACCATTCTATTATTCACCCTGCTGTGAGTTCTTGAATTGACTTTTTTACGAGTGAAATTTTATCCACATTCCATGCGCTGATATGCTTTCAACTCTGTATGAATTATTTGGTGGGCCATGAGAGTGGCACTCTGACTGAAGCTCTTCCCACATGCCAAACACTAAGAGGTTTTCTCTCTTGTATGAATTATTTGATGGGAAGCGAGACTGTGGCTCTGACTGAAGCTCTTCCCACAATCGAAGCACTGATATGGTTTCTCCCCTGTATGAATTCTTTGATGGGAAGTGAGATGTTTTCTGTGAATGAAGCTCTTCCCACATTCGAAGCACTGAAAGCGTTTCTCCCCTGTATGAATTATTTGATGAGAAATGAGACTCTGCCTGTGACTGAAGCTCTTTCCACATTCCAAGCACTGATAAGATTTCTCCCCTGTATGAACTTTTTGATGCAAAGTGAGGCTGTCCTTTCGACTGAAGCTCTTCCCACATTCCAAGCACTGATAGGGTATCTCCCCTGTATGTATTCTTTGATGCAAAGTGAGACTGTACTTTCGACTGAAGCTCTTCCCACATTCCAAGCACTGATAGGGTTTCTCCCCTGTATGAATTCTTTGATGGGAAGTGAGACTCTGCCTGTGACTGAAGCTCTTCCCACATTCAAAGCACTGATATGGTTTCTTCCCTGTATGAATTCTTTGATGGGAAGTGAGACCCTGCCTCCCTCTGAAGCTCTTTCCACATTCCAAGCACTGAAAAGATTTCTCCCCTGTATGAATTCTTTGATGGCAAATGAGATTTGAGCTGCAACTGAAGCTCTTTCCACATTCGAAGCACTGATAGGGTTTCTTCCCTGTATGAATTCTTTGATGGGAAGTGAGACTCTGCCTGTGACTGAAGCTCTTTTCACATTCCAGGCACTGAAAGGGTTTCTCCCCTGTATGAATTCTTTCATGGGAAGTGAGATGATCCTTTCGACTGAAGCTCTTTCCACATTCTCTGCAGTGATACAATTTCTCTCCTCTGTGAATTCTTTCATGTGAAGTGAGGCTATCCCTCCGAATGAATCTCTTTCGTTGATTGGAGGTGGACTGGGAGCTCTGGCCGATGTTCTCTCCATACTCTGAATATTTATTTGATTTCTCCAATATGTGGATTCTGTTGCGGTCCCCCTTGTTCTTCCCTTCCCATTCATCACCATCTGCAATGAAGAGAGAAGATAATTATCGCCTCAGGAAGAAATGGAGCTCCAGATTATTGAACAAAGTTCCCCGGCCCCCAGCTCACTAAGAGACTTGACAGTGCTCCGTTTCAGCCTCAAGAGCACAGCCTTGAAGTCTAAATTAATGGCATTGTAGATGTGTGGCATCTTCAATCCCCCAACATTTGAGCATGCCTGAGGGGTGCCTGACTCTCTTGAAAACAATGGGGTGCCATTGCCAGCATACTGTGACCGGGGCGCAGATGACACACAACCATCAAACCCACCACCTGACCCCTCCCCCAGCAATGCACTGCCATGTTAGGGTAAGTCGTGCTAACTCTGCATCGCTGCCCCGGACCCCAACCCCACTCAGAGCGAAGGGGACGTGGTTCACATCCATTATTGAACAAAGTTAATGAATGCTTGTGATAAAGGAAGGACTGAAGTTAGATGTGAAGCCTTACAATAGTTTTCACTGCCTTTGTTGGCTGGTATTAACTGACATATTGCTTAGCTTTTATTTGGGATAGATTTGATTTGGCTCAATCCTGGAATCCACCCCATATGCAAGGTCAGTCATCTCTTTGGTCAATCAAATGCAAACAGAAGCCAAAACAACAAACCTGATAGAAGTTACTTCAACTTCCCTAAAAACTCTCAAGCCCACATTTAAGAAGGCCTGGGTGGTTCAGACAAGCCTGGTCATTGTTTCAAAAGGCATGACTAGACAAAGAATATTCACAAACAGTTGATATCCCTCCATTCAGGGCTCACGGTGTGGATGTTAGAATCCCAGATGCTGTTGGTCTCCTTCCAAATAGTGGAGGTTCATCAAATAGAGCAGGGGTGTCCAACAGGTCGATCACGATCTACTGGTAGATCCCTGCGAGGTTTTGGTCAATCGCAGTCAATCGCTGACCCCCTCCCGGATCCTCCCTCCATTGTTGGAGAATGGAAGACAGCGCTTACAAACCGAGGCTGGAGGCTGTTTTCCCCCCAGCGCTCCTTTGGTGAGTTGCTAATAAAAGCTCAACAACTTTGACCTGAACCCCTACAAAACAGGGGTATATCACTCCCAGTTTTGAATTCTGTGAGTAGATCGCAGTCTCTTGGAAGTTGGCCACCCCTGAAATAGAGGTATGCATGGAATTTCAAAATTGATGTTATGCTCTAACAGGGAATTTTAACGAGAGGGTCCATGATCCCACAATTCTTCTCCTTGACTTCCTTATGCAAAGCTCTCTTCTCAGGATCCAGCAACGTCCCTTCCTCCTAAACAAGCAGGAACATCTTCACCTGCACACTCCCCATCAGCTGTTGCCTCAATCTAAATTTGGTCTAAATTTAAACCTTTTTCTAAATATCTTTCTTCACTTTGAATCTCCTCTCATTTTCATGAGGAGACCAACTCTGTATAGTTTAATTGGTAACAGAAGATGGAAAATGACTATTACTCACACTTAATCTAAGCCCAATGGCCATAAGAGATTCTGACTAGGAATTCGGCTATGCGATGTTGAATGTTCTCTGTTCTCCACTGTTTACCCTTTTTGTTTCAATTTATACCAATTCATGAACCCAGAACTCATACACTGATCACCAACGAGGAACATGTTATTCCTGCAAATTTATTTAGTCTACATATTTGTATCATATATTAGTCTTATATGATCCTTGTTTTTGAACGAAAATGAAAAGTTATTCCTAAAAGAAAAGAAAAAGGCAAAACACATAGACCCCATCGGCAATCAGTCCTGAAATTAGGATCAGGTAATTTAAAGAATAATGTCTTCTAGTGCTGCACAATGGATCGGTGAGTTCTCTGACATTGGTAGGGCATTCAGAGCACAGTACTGGCGCCAATACATCGCGGTGGCCGGGGAGCTGTGACGTATTCCTGGCTCAAATTGCCTGCAGATGTCAAGGGCACTGGAAGGCAGGTGGAGGAGCCCAAAAAGGTGCTCACCTTCTCTTTTTTTTTTTTTAATAATTTTTATTAAGGTTTTAAGCAAAGAAAAAAGAAAAACAACACACACAAAGAACAATAACAATAAAAACACAAAACATAACAATTAAAAACAAACTCTCTTTTCCATTTCCAATTTTAAATTACTTATTTTCTGGACTTCCTCATACCTCCCTCTTTTGTATTCCAATCCACATTATTTATCCAGCAGTTTCTTTTCCACTTTTTTAATCCCAATCTTTAATTTAATAGAATATTAAAATATATAACTTCACTTTTTTAAACCTAATCCTTACTCTTAATGTCATATAGCTTTAAATTTTTCCCTTTTATTATCAAATTTCCATTTCTTTAAACATCTTTAATCTTAATCTTTAATCTTAATCTATCCTTATCTTTAACCTGTACAGCTGGAAACCACTTATTTTCAATCCAACATCACTCTAACATTCCTTAATTTTGCAGTGTTTCTGAAGATAGTCTTTGAATTTCTTCCAGTCTTCCTCCATCGACTCTTCTCCCTGGTCACGGATTCTGCCAGTCATTTCCGCCAATTCCATATAGTCCATAAGTTTCATCTGCCATTCCTCCAGCGTGGGAAGTTCTTGTGTCTTCCAATACTTTGCGATGAGTATTCTTGCTGCTGTTGTTGTATACATAAAGAAAGTTCTATCCTTTTTAACACCATTTGGCCGACTATGCCCAGGAGAAAGGCCTCTGGTTTCTTGGGAAAGGTATACTTAAATACCTTTTTAATTCATTATATATCATTTCCCAGAAAACCTTAATCTTTGGGCACGTCCACCAAAGGTGAAAAATGTACCTTCAGTTTCTTTACATTTCCAACATTTGTTATCGGGCAAGTGATAAATTTTCGCAAGCTTGACTGGGGTTATGTACCACCTGTATATCATTTTCATAATATTCTCTCTTAAGGCATTACATGCCGTAAATTTCATACCAGTGGTCCATAACTGTTCCCAGTCAGCAAACATAATGTTGTGTCCTACGTCCTGTGCCCATTTAATCATAGCCGATTTTACCGTTTCATCTTGAGTATTCCATTTCAGCAGCAAGTTATACATTCTTGACAGATTCTTAGTATTGGGTTCTAACAATTCTGTTTCTAATTTCGATTTTTCCACCTGGAAGCCAATTTTCCTGTCTAATTTAAATGCCTCCATTATTTGATAATAATGAAGCCAGTCTCGCACTTTGTTTTTAATTTTTCAAAACTCTGCAATTTCAGTCTATCTCCGTCTTGTTCCAAAATTTCCCAATATTTCGGCCATTTGACCTCCATATTGACCCTTTTCAAGGCTTTCGCTTCCATTGGTGACAGCCACCTTGGGGTTTTATTTTCTAGCAAATCCTTATATCTTATCCAAACATTAAATAACGCTTTCCTGACAATGTGGTTTTTAAATGCTTTGTGTGCTTTGACCTTATCATACCATAAATATGCATGCCATCCAAATACATTATTAAAACCTTCCAAATCCAAAATGTCAGTGTTTTCAAGAAGTAGCCATTCTTTCAACCAGCAAAAAGCTGCTGATTCATAATAAAGTTTAAGGTCTGGCAGGGCAAATCCACCTCTTTCTTTTGCATCTGTTAAAATTTTAAATTTTATTCTAGGTTTCTTGCCCTGCCAGACAAATTTAGAAATATCTTTCTGCCACCTCTTGAAACAGTCCATTTTGTCTACGATCTGCAAAGTTTGAAACAAAAACAACATTCTAGGCAATACATTCATTTTTATCGCAGCAATACGGCCTAGCAGTGAAAGCTTCAGGTTTGACCAAATTTCTAAATCTTTTTTCACTTCTGACCAACATTTTTCATAGTAATCTTTAAATAAATTCCCATTTTTTGCTGTCATGTTAATCCCCAAGTATTTGACTTTCTTGACCACTGTTAACCCTGTCTCATTCTGAAACCTCTCTCTTTCAAAAGATGTTAAATTTTTCTCTAAAACCTTGGTTTTTGATTTGTTCAATTTAAATCCTGCCACTTGACCAAATTCTTGAATCAGTTCTAAAACCCTTTTTGTACTAGATTCTGGCTCCTGTAACGTCAGTACTAAGTCATCTGCAAATGCTCTCAATTTATAGTGTTTAGTTCCGACCTGTATACCTTTCACCAACTGGTCCCTTCTAATCATGTTCAGCAACACCTCCAGGACCGAAATAAAGAGAAGAGGGGAAATTGGGCAACCTTGTCGTGTCCCTTTTTCAATTTTAAGTTCTTCCGTCACAACATTATTTACAATTAATTTAGCCTTTTGTTCTGAATAAATTGCACTTATACCATTCTCAAAACCTTGGCCTACCCCCATACCCTGAAGATTCTTCTTCATAAAATTCCAAGAAATATTGTCAAAGGCTTTCTCCGCATCTACAAATATCAACACTGCTTTAGTGTTTATGTTCACTTCTAATTTTCCAAGATATCAATTATATTCCTCAGATTATCAGACAAGTGTCTTCTTGGGAGAAAGCCCGCTTGGTCCTTATGAATCTCTTCCAACAGCACTTTTTTAAATCTCTTCGCCAAAATATCTGCAAAAATTTTGTAATCCACATTAAGTAATGATATTGGGCGGTAGTTCTTTAATTGTGTCTTTTCAGCCTCTGTTTTTGGTATAAGTGTAATATATGCTTCTTTCCACGACTCTGGTGCCCTCCTCCCCTCCATTATTTCGTTGCAGACCTCTTTCAATGGTTGAATTAACCAGTCTTTTAGGTGCTCACCTTCTCAATCTCCATCTGCCTGCCTGCCTCATCCCACCCCCAAAATGAGCAAGCCCCAGTACCTCTCCAGCCCCATCCATCCATGTCCCCATCTCCCCTCCCCTGGGACTCACCAGATCTCTTGGAGGTCCCTGGGAGGGAACGCTCAGAGGCTGTGAGGAGGGATGCAGGAGACAACCTGACCAGGTCAACTGTCCATCTTCCCCCTTCCATCCTCGCTAGGTTTACAGATTCAGTCTCTTTCATCCTTCCTGAGGAGTCAAGAAGCCACCACAAGCTGCAGGGTCCTGGGAGAGAGGAAGAAACAAAGTGAGCTTCAGAGGCCCTGCAGGGATTCTCCTGCCCAAGATATTCCCCTGCTCCTGGAGAAGCACAAATGGGGCAGCCCCTTCCCAACAGAAACCCCATTTGAAACATCTACAGTGATTCCAACTTAATCTGTTTCCTCCTCCCAAGAATCCTGGGAGCCAGAATTGGTTCAGGACCCTGAGAGTTGCAAGGAGACAGCTTCAGCCCTGCTGCGCAAAGACTGCAATTCCCAGAGTGGTCACCAATCCATCCTTCTTGCCAGGGAACTCTGGGAATTGTAGTTGGGTAGATGGTGGGAGAGGGTCTCCCCTCCAGTCTCCACACTTGGGGGGGGGCTGTATCTCCCCACTCTACAGGGCTTCTCCTTCCTTGGATTCCTTGAATGCTTCTCTGTGTTAAGAAATGCGACTTTCCTCTCAATCTGAAGGGGGCTTATTTGCATGCCCTCTTTTTGTTGCCCCAAAGACTCCTCCCCAAAAAGGAAGGCAGCATCTTGATCCAAAGGAAGAACAGAGTTGCAGACCTGCTGGACACTCAGCCCCTCCCTGGCTTGGCAGAGAGGAACTGGGGGCAGGACCCTCTGCTCCCTGACTTGGGGGTCTCCCCCTCCATGCATGAGCTGAACGGGGGGGCCCTTGCCTCCTCCCTTGCAGCCCTGGGACCCCCTTCTCCCCGCTGCACCCCAAGGGGGAAGAGAGAAGAGACTCACCAGATTCCAGGAGGGGCACTGAGGAAGCTTTTGCAAAGCAGAGAGAACAAAGCAGCCTCCTCTTTGCTTGCAGGAAGGGACTGGGCAGGGAGGGGCTTCTGCTCGGGAGGACCTTGCCCTCCCCCGCCCTCCCCTTCCTGTCCTCTCTAGGAATCCCGCTCTGCTCCTTTTAACCCTTGGCAAGCCGAGGGCACCGAGACCGCCCTCCCTCTCCCTGCCTGCTTCTGCGCTCTAGGGGCTGCCCTCCCTTCTCCATCTGGGCCAAGGACTCTGCATCAAGCCCCCCCCCCATCTTATTGCAGACTGACGACAAGGGAGGTGGGGGTTTCTGTTGATGATTCCACCTGAACCACTTTCTACATTCCATACATTTAAGTGGTTTTTCCCCTATGTGAATTTGCTGATGTTTCCGAAGTGCTCCATTAGTAATGAAGCACTTTCCGCACTCCAAACATTTCATAGAATCAGAATCATAGAGTTGGAAGAGACCACAAGGGCCATCGAGTCCAACCCCCTGCCAAGCAGGAAACACCATCAGAGCACTCCTGACATATGGTTGTCAAGCCTCTGCTTAAAGACCTCCAAAGAAGGAGACTCCACCACACTCCTTGGCAGCAAATTCCACTGTCGAACAGCTCTTACTGTCAGGAAGTTCTTCCTAATGTTTAGGTGGAATCTTCTTTCTTGTAGTTTGGATCCATTGCTCCGTGTCCGCTTCTCTGGAGCAGCAGAAAACAACCTTTCTCCCTCCTCTATGTGACATCCTTTTATATATTGGAACATGGCTATCATATCACCCCTTAACCTCCTCTTCTCCAGGCTAAACATGCCCAGCTCTCTTAGCCGTTCCTCATAAGGCATCGTTTCCAGGCCTTTGACCATTTTGGTTGCCCTCCTCTGGACACGTTCCAGTTTGTCAGTGTCCTTCTTGAACTGTGGTGCCCAGAACTGGACACAGTACTCCAGGTGAGGTCTGACCAGAGCAGAATACAGTGGCACTATTACTTCCCTTGATCTAGATGCTATACTCCTATTGATGCAGCCCAGAATTGCATTGGCTTTTTAGCTGCCGCGTCACACTGTTGGCTCATGTCAAGTTTGTGGTCAACCAAGACTCCTAGATCCTTTTCACATGTACTGCTCTCAAGCCAGGTGTCACCCATCTTGTATTTGTGCCTCTCATTTTTTTGCCCAAGTGCAATACTTTACATTTCTCCCTGTTAAAATTCATCTTGTTTGTTTTTGCCCAGTTCTCTAATCTGTCAAGGTCGTTTTGAAGTGTGATCCTGTCCTCTGGGGTGTTAGCCACCCCTCCCAATTTGGTGTCATCTGCAAATTTGATCAGGATGCCCTTGAGTCCATCATCCAAGTCGTTGATAAAGATGTTGAATAAGACCGGGCCCAAGACAGAACCCTGTGGCACCCCACTAGTCACTCTTCTCCAGGATGAAGAGGAACCATTGATGAGCACCCTTCGGGTTCGGTCAGTCAGCCAGTTACAAATCCACTGAGTGGTAGCATAGTCAAGACCACATTTTACCAGCTTCTTTACAAGAATATCATGAGGCACCTTGTCAAATGCCTTGCTGAAATCAAGGTAGGCTACATCCACTGCGTTCCCTTCATCTACCAGGCTTGTAATTCTGTCAAAAACGGGATCAGGTTAGTCTGACATGACTTATTTTTCAGAAATCCATGCTGACTATTGGTGATCACAGCATTCCTTTCTAGGTGCTCACAGACTGTTTGCTTAATGATCTGCTCCAGAATCTTCCCTGGTATTGATGTCAGACTGACTGGGCGGTAATTATTTGGGTCCTCTCTTTTCCCCTTTTTGAAAATAGGGACAACATTTGCCCTCCTCCAGTCTGCCGGGACTTTGCCTGTTCTCTAGGAATTCTCAAAGATGACTGCCAGTGGTTCTGAGATCACATCTGCCAGTTCTTTTAATACTCTTGGATGCAGTTCATCTGGCCCTGGAGACTTGAATACATCTAAACTAGCCAAGTATTCTTGTACTATCTCCTTAGTTATTCTGGGCTGTGTTTCCTTTGCTGAATCATTTGCTTCAAGTTCTTCAGGTCGGGCATTGTTTTCTTTATCGGAGAAGACTGAGGCAAAGAAGGCATTGAGGAGTTCAGCTCTTTCTGTGTCCCCTGTTTGCATTTCACCATCTTCTCCTCTGAGTGACCCCACTGTTTCTTTGTTCTTCCTTTTGCTACGGACATACCCATAAAAGCCTTTTTTGTTGCTTTTAACCTCTCTAGCAAGCCTGAGTTCATTCTGTGCTTTAGCTTTTCTGACTTTGTGTCTACACGTGCTGGCTATTTGTTTGAATTCCTCTTTGGTGGTTTCCCCCTTTTTCCAGTTTTTGTACACATCTTTTTTAATCTTAACTCAGTTAAAAGTTCTTTAGATAGCCACCCTGGCTTCTTTAGGCACCTTCCATGTTTCCGTCTCATTGGTATTGCCTGACGTTGTGCTTTTAGTATCTCCCTCTTAACAAACTCCCAGCCATCATGAACTCCCTTTCCTTTTAGTATTACTGTCCATGGGATCTCACCCAGCACTTCCCTAAGTTTTATGAAGTCAGCTTTCTTAAAGTCAAGAAATTGAGTCCTAGTATGCTTGGCTACTCCTTTCCGCTGTATAGTAAACTTCAGAAGAGCATGATCACTTGCGCCTAATGATCCTTCCACTTTAAAATATTTTCCCCATGTGTGAGTTTGCTGGTGTGTAGTAAGGTGTTCTTTCTGGCTGAACGACTTAAAACATGCATTCAAATGGTTTCTCCCGTGTGAGTTGGTTGATGTTTTGCATGGCTTACAGCATCAGCTAATGTCTTTCCACACTCCATACATTGTAATGGCTTCCACCGTGTGAGTTCACTGGTGTGAATGAAGGATTGTCGTCTGGCTGAAACACTTTCCGCACTCCATGCATTTAAAGGGTTTCTCCCCTGTGTGAGTTCGTTGATGTCTTCTAAGTTTTCCACCTGTAATGAAGCTCTTTCCACACTCCATACATTTAAAATGTTTTTCTCCTGTGTGAATCAGTTGGTGTTGTGCATGGCTTCCAGTATCAGCAAATCTCTTTCCACAATGGGTACATTTAAAGGGTTTCTCCCCTGTGTGAGTTCGCTGGTGTGTAGTAAGGTGTCCTTTCTGACTGAACGACTTTCCACACTCCATGCATTCAAATGGTTTCTCCCCTGTGTGGGTTTGTAGATGTCTAGTAAAATGTGAACAGTGTCTGAAGCTCTTTCCACACTCCATACATTTAAATGGTTTCTCCCCTGTGTGGGTTTGTAGATGTCTAGTAAGGCTTGCACTCTGACTGAAGCTCCTTTCGCACTCCATGCATTTAAATGGTTTTTCCCCTGTGTGAATCTGTTGATGTTTCATATGGCTTCCTGAATTAGCAAAAGTCTTTCCACATTCGGTACATTTAAAAGTTTTCTCCCCTGTGTGAATTCGTAGATGCTGTGTAAAGGTTCCACCTAGTCTGAAACACTTTCCACACTCCATGCATTTAAATGGTTTTTCCCCTGTGTGCATTCGCTGATGTTTTGCATGGCTTCCAGAATCAGCAAATGTCTTTCCACAATCAGTACATTTAAAGGGTTTCTCCCCTGTTGAGTTCGCTGGTGTGTAGTAAGGTGTCCTTTCTGAGTGAAGCTCTTTTCACACTCCATGCATTTAAATGGTTTCTTCAATGAAATTACAGGTGGATTTTTGGAATTCTGACTATTATTTCCATTACCTGCTTGGGGAGGAAAGAAAATCCTGTTAGGCTTCCAAGGAAGAGGAATAAGTAACATAACACACATCTAGTGAAAATAGCACCTCTTATTTCAATATCTCTTTATAATTTTATAATTTATAATTTAGAATTTATTATAATTTTTATTGGTTTTTACACATGATTTAGAACATAACATCAACTTTCATATAACATAATCAACTATCACAGTCTGAGACTTCCCTCTTCCACCACTAGTGGTTTTCCAACTTACTCTCTAGTATTGCATTTGTTATTATAATTATTACTGTTATATCCATATCTTAAATAAACAAATTAAAAATCATTCTTTGCAATAATTTGTATTCTTAACCTATTATTTTCCTTTATATTTCCAACATTGGTTATTAACTTTATACATTTTTGCTAACTTCACTGGTGTAATGTACCACCTATAAATAATTTTCATTACATTTTCTTTAAGCAAACTGCAGGCTGTAAAGTTTATGCCTTCTTTCCATAATTTTTCCCAATCCTCAAACTGTATATTATGACTGATATCTTTTGCCCAATGTATCTTACCTGATTAAACCTCTTCATGCTTGACATGCCATTCCAAAAGTAACTTATATATTTTTGATAATATCTTATTTCAGTATCTCTTTTCCTTTTCCTTTTCATGTTTCAGTTTTTTAGGAATGCAGCTAAAACAATGTCAAATTATAGTAATGTCAGGTCTTGTAATTTGAATCCATTGGTTCAGACCCTACCCTCTAGAGATGAAGAAAACAAGCTTGCTCCATCTTTATGTGACAGCACTTTAGATATCTGAACATAGATACCTAAAGATGGCATATCTCTTCTCAGTCTCCTTTTATACAGGCTAAGCATACCCAGCTGCCTCAGCCATTCCTCATAAAGCTTGGTTTCCAGACCCTTGATCATGTTAAGCTTGTGGTCTACTAAGGCCCTGAGAACCTTCCACCCCATTGTAATTTGATAATAATGCTACCTCTGGACTTTCGTTCAGCTTTAACCCAGTGATTTCTGTTATCTCCTTAAACACCCTTTGCCTTTAAAATTGTACATATTTACACCCCCACCACATTTGAACACAATTCTCGATTTCCTGGCATCCCTTCCAACATAACACCAAATACTCCTTATTTGATTTAATCTGACTAGTGTTAAATGCCATCTCAAATTAATTTATAATAATTTTATTTTATTCTTAAAGACAACATACGTTTCTCCCATCTTTCCCCCCCAGCTTTGATTATCTATCTGCCCTATTGTCTTCTTTCCCCACAACTCTTAATTTATCTTCTTGTTTCTTCCATTTCTAATGCCCGCATGTCTTTAATTTCAGCTCATCTGAAAGCTCCTTATGAAGCCACAACTGCTTCTTTATATACCGTATTTTTTGGTCTATATGACGCACCAGACCACAAGACTTTTTTGGAAGGAAGACCTGCTTGTCGAACTGATATATGGATTAATTATTTAGCCCCAGGGGGAGGTAAGCCTTTAATACCTTATTTTTTTGACATATTGCATTCCCAGTTTTACTTGGTAACCCTCCCCCAGAAAGGCAACTGAACAAAGAAGCAAGCTGGAGAGATTTTGGCTGCCATTTTGATCTGATCATATCTGGACTGAGTGTGGATTTTGGGCAGTCATCCTTACTGGGAAGATTGAAAGTTTTGGACTGAGTTATTAAGATTTGGCAGAAGACACCAGTTTGTGAAGGGATGTTGTGAATTTATTGAGGGGAATCCTGGATAGCTGCCAAGGGCAGATGATGTTCCTTTGGGATTTGAATATTATGACCCTTGAGAGCAGAAATGGAAAATGGACTAGTTGGATTTCAACAAGGATTTCACACAGAACTATAGAAGTGGAGGTTGAACAGACCAGTGGCTGTCAAAATAAGAATAAAAATTAAAGGACAATGAAGTGGATTAACATCGGAGTGGTTTATTGAAGAATTATGAAATGCAACGTAACTTTAGTTGATCAGGACTCCATGCACCTCAAAGCATGAGAAGTCGCCCTAAAAATATATATAATTTGGCACCTAAATTTGGTTTTTTAATGATTTGTGTTAATTTGGAATGTTTTAATGTGGTTATTATTGGTTATTAAAATGGAAAAATGAATAAATATTATTATTAAAAAATGGGTCAGTGAAGATGATTGGTAAAGGCTTTGGGGGAGCTTAACTTTTATCTCCTCTCTACCTATCCTTATGGCACACAGCACATGATTGGCAATATCTGTCATTAAATATTGGGGGGGGGTAGATAAATTACACGTCGAGGCACAAACAAGCCGTTTGAATGGCAATGCCCAGCAACTTTTTTTTGCCTCTTCTTGAACAGTGGATGATTTCCTGCAGCCCTCCCCCTGCTGCTGTAAGTGTCAGGGTGCTGCCAGTGGGTCCTGGCTGGTTGCCTAGGAAAGTATAAAGACAAGGAAAAGTTTCTTACAGTCCTCCCCTCCACCCCAAGCTTACAGAGAGAGGCCATAGAACCCAGCCTCTTGGGTAATGGCGTTGTCCCAAGTGAATCGCCACCGCCCGTCTCTCCCACTTCCTCACTCGTCATCACCTCCTCTACGGGTGGTGCTAAGTGCCCTCTGTCTTTGAGCTCTTTGCTCTCCTACTTTTAAGGCTCACTGGGTTCTGGGAGATGGTGGGTCTGGAATGCTTTCTAGTGACAATTGGTCAGCCAGCTGCTGCTCTGGCTCTCCTATGATTTCCCAACTTTCCCCCTCATCTGCCTCTGAGCTGTGACCTCCCTCAAACCTGTGCTATAAATCTATGCTGCCTTCCTCCCTCTGTCCCCTTCCCCTCAGTGTTACAGTCACAGCTTCTCTTAACATCCCTTCACTTTAAAAACAGTTGCTATACTTCCATTTCTGTTAGAGAGGTGTTTCAGTTGAATAATACAACATAGCTTCCTTCCCTGATCAGTGCCCTGGTTCAGGTGCGAGGGCACTTTTCCTCAGTTCCCCTTCTCTCTAAGCAATCCCACTCCTGAGGTAATTCCAAAATGGCGTAACAGACCCAGGGATCCCCCCGGTGACTGGCTTGGGGGGGTGTTCTCTCCCTGTCACGGTCCGGTTCACTGGCGATCGAAGTCCCGGCTAGGGACGTCAGGACCAGGGGCAAGATGGCGGGGTGGGAACAGGAACGGGAGTCCAGAAGCCAGGAGTTGGGAAGCCAAGAGTCCGAGGGTCAGAGAGCTGGGAGTCAAGAAGCCGAGGGTCAAGAAGCAAGGAGTCACGAAGGCAGGGGTCCAAGGATCAAGGAACCAAACGCAGCAAGGCAGGCAACGTGTTGCTGTGGCAAAGAGCTGAAGGGAAAATGCTGACCTTATACAGTGGTACCTCGGGTTAAGTACTTAATTCGTTCCGGAGGTCCGTTCTTAACCTGAAACTGTTCTTAACCTAAAGAACTACTTTAACTAATGGGGCATCCCGCTGCCGCCGCGCTGCCACCGTGTGATTTCTGTTCTCATCCTGAAGCAAAGTTCTTAACCCGAGGTACTATTTCTGGGTTAGTGGAGTCTGTAAGCTGAAGCGTATGTAACCCGAGGTCCCACTGTATCCCTTCCCAGCTCTTGCCACCAGGTGCTGTGAGTTACCAATCGGCCTCACCTGTGAGGCCGCGCCTTGCCTCTTCAAGAACAAACTTAGGAAGGCCCCAGTCCTGATCACAGGGCCTGGCTCCTGCATGCACACCTGACACTCCCTAGAAGAATTGCCCCTCCTGACTGGAAGGTGACCCGGGGGAGCTTGAATTCCCTCAGGTTCTGCTTCTCCTGCCTCAGTCAGCCCTCCCAGGACACCCCGTCTGTAGACCTTCCCCAGACCCCCAACCGGGTTTCCCTCTCCAAGCTGAGAGGGTCTTTCCTCTCACTATGCGCAGTCTCCTCAGGGTGGGTGTTCAACCCAAATCAGAACCAATTTTTCCTCAGACAAATCCTATCCTCCTCCCACCTCTGAACAATCCCTCCCCCTCTTCTCAAATCCAGCCCTGGCTCTCCTCTCAAATCCAGTCCTGTCCCTCAACCTGAGCCCCATCTGACTCTAACTTCTCAAGTCAAGCCCTTCTCCAACTCTCTTCCCTCAGAAACAGCTCTTTCTATTTTCCCTCCAAACGTGCTGGCTCCGCCCCCTCCGTCTTGGGAACCAATCAGAGAGAGGCTCCGGCCCTCTGGCGGAATTTCAGGGAACGCATCACCAGACTGCTGCCCCTCACATGTCATTTTCATATCTTAGTATTATTATTATGCATAAAGCAAATGGCAAAAGTAGTACGTAATGGCTCATTCGTCAGGGCTTCAGTTTGCCTGGACTCCAGTTCATTTCGCCATCACAAAGTGCATCTGATGAACTAGGTTGCTGCTTCATGGAAGCTTCCTCTCCTCCGCCTGTCCATGCTTTCCCCAGTCCTCCTCTCCCCGCAACAGAGGAATAAAGGAAGCAGGGGCTTTGGCTGACCGTCTGCGGAAAGGAAAGGAGGGCAGAACAGGTGTTTCCACCCACTACACCACACTGCCTCTCTTGACCCCGGGGTAGAGGATGCAGCCCCTTCTTCAGGACGCAGCCGGCTTCTGCATCTCGCCTCGCTGTGTCCTTTTTGCAGAGCTCACCTCCAGTCTAGAGTCCTGGGCATAGCCAGGATTTATATCAGGGGTGCAGAACCGAGCTATCTGCAACGCGATAGCTTGATTGCTATCTTGATTACTTGATTATCTTGATTATCTTGATTACTTGATTACTTGATACTTGATTGCGCGCGGTGGGGGGTAGAGCTGCCCCCTGGCTGCTCCTAAGTCTGAAGGCTGACAGAGACGAGGGTTTCCTTCGGGGGCGGGTGGAGAATATTCCCTCTACTTCCGCAGAGTTGCATTGACTTCCTCCATCCCACCCGCTCCCCGCAGGGATAGAACCTCTTGCTTTGAAAGGGGGCAGCGCATGGCATCCTCGGCGGACCAGGATGGTGCAGGCTGGCAGGTGGAGGCCGTCTCTCGTGGATGCTTCCGTGGAGAGTCCAGCATCGCAGCGGGTTGGGCTGGATGACCCTTGTGGAGCCCCTTGAACCTCTCCTATTCCCCGATTCTCTTATTGGAAGCCAACCAGCCCCATATTGGTCTTGCACCCTGGTCCTGGCCTCCCCCGCCGCCCCTGAGGATGTTAGAATCCTAGAGTTGGAAGGGGACCCGAGGGTCATCTAGTCCAACCCCCTGCAATGCAGCGCTCTTTTGCCCAACATGAGTCTCGAACCCGCAACCCTGAGATGAAGGACCTCAGGCTGTACCCACTGAGCCATCCCGCCTATCGCCCCTCCACTATGTCATTCCCCACCCCAAGGGGCTTGGGCCCCTAGGAGTTCGCCCCTAAGGATGCCCCTTTCCCAGCCTGGAAGCCTAGCCGAGCCTTGCCGAGTCATGTCCTGAATCTGGCGGGATCTCACGACGGGATCCGGATCCCTCTCGGTGCCTCGCCAGCTTTTTCCCTGGGCAAGAATCTCCGAGAGGCGAGGCTACGTAGGGGTTAAGGAGAGCGAGAGAGCCCGGTTGCCTAGAGCGGCCTGGAAAAGGCCCCTCTCTCCGTCCTTCCGACTCGCCTCCTCTTTCAGCTTGTCTTGGGAGGCCTCTGGGGCGGTGAGTCCTTTGGGCGAAGGGGAGGCTGTGGGGCGACTGGGTGTGTGCAGAGGGGGCTGTTGGGGGGCTGAGGGATGAATGGGAGGATCCCCTGGGTGGGGGGGGGGGAATGGAAGCCATGGGACCCAAGGCCTCTGAGGTCCCAGCACCCTCACACCTACGACCCCCGGGGGTGAGAGCGGGCTGTTTGGGGGGCTCGGAAGTGGGCGCCCCTTGAGAAGAGGGGACTCCAAGTGGGGAAAGAGGGTGGGCATCCATCTTGGGCGATGCTTTCCTTGCGACCCCTGCATTGCTGGGAGTTGGACTAGATGACCCTCGGGAGCCCTTCCATTTCCACAGTTCTATGGTTCTGGGGGGTGGAGCATTGGAGCCAACTTCATGGGGCCGGGAGGGGTTTGGCCCCACAGTAAAACACTTGAGGGGCCTGGAGTGAGTGGGTGGGTGTCTGTGCATTGTATCATGTGATATTATATGGAGCAAGGCTTGCTGCCACCCCCAATATTTAATTCAAGTTTGCACCCCTAGGGTAGAGAGAGTGTGTGATAGGAATTTTGAGGTCTTAGATATATGTTAAATGTTCATAACCTGGAACCATTTTTGATTCCCAAACTGTCCCAAACTGACCAAATGTTTTCTCTGCAAGGTCAAAGGAAAATGGAAAAGCCTCCCCGTTGTCCTTTCCTTCACAAATCCTATCTTAAGGGTATGTCTGTGTTTGAACAGGGTGAGCCTGTGACCTGACTCAGGAACTAAGTATTTATCATTACTAAATATTTATCAGTACAAAAGACTGGCCAGGCTCCCCAGGGTATCCAATCAGTTAAGCAGGGTATCCAATCAAGTAACCTGCCAGACAGGAGATAAACGACAGAAGAAAAGCAACATTCAAATTTCTGTTTTAGACCGCCTTTTCTGTGATGTAGGTATGATTTATCTGGGGTGGTGGTCTTGAGCTACAGGGTGGCAATTTCAAAATGTCTATATAAGGCCTTGCACGCCATTGTTCTGGGTTCCTCCTGTCCTGTGCGTGGTGAGTGAGGACCCTGTTGCAACAGATCAATAAAGATCAGGCTTACTAGCTGCTTTGCTTCTCAATATTCTCTGGTTGGTCTCTGTTATTTTCTCCTACTAATAGGAAAAGGGCAGATTTTGTTTACAAGAGAGAGACGTGTCCTTTGGGAGAAAGGGCTCCATCTTGGGCGCTGGCAGGAAATCTCCAGAGGCAAGATTTCCAAGATGGCAGAAAGAAAGGAAGTCAGAAGGAAAGGAGTGTTTTTTAATGGAGTGAAGGAGAGTCACCCTTCTTTTCCTGTAGGAGGGGTTGCTGGGGTGCCTCTTAGGGAGGGAAATCTCTGCAGGGGTCTGGGGCTGCCTTGGCTTCTCTCCCCCCCCCCCCCGCCCCCACGACTTGTTTAAACTTTGAGCTCTGCAAAATATTTTGAAAGAGGCTGGATCTGACCATCATCATTGCTATCCGAGGCTAGGAGAGGTGTGCTGAGTTCCAGGGGTTGTGTGTGGAGGAGAAATGAATGGATGGGAGCTGGAGGGGGAAATGACCCCCCCCCACACACAAAAGTCAAGAAAGCCCTGGCTGGAGGAAGGGAGTGGAGCAGTCTTCTCCAAAGTATTCACCTGGTACATGTTTCTAGGTGTCACAGAAGAGGAGGAATATGCAGAGCAGACCTTTGCAGATTTACTCATAAGGAAGCCCCCATGGAGAGAGGACAGATTGAATTGGTATCACCAAAAAAAACCTTAAAAATGGGGCTCCTGTTGGGAAGGAGGAGCCCTTTGGGGCTTTTCTAGGGGCAGCAGAATGTTTTGGGCAGGAGAATCCCTGCAGGGCCTCTGAGGCTCCCTTTGCTTCTTCCTCCCTCCCAGGAACCTGCATCTTCTGAGCTCCTCAGGAAGGATGAAAGCGGCTGAACCTGCAAACCTAGCAAGGATGGAAGGAGGAAGATGGACAGTTGACCTTATCAGACTGCCTCCTGCATCCCTCCCCAAAACCTCTGGGCATTTTCTCCCAGGACACTCAGAGACATCTGGTGAGTTCCTATGGAGTGGAGATAGGGACACACAAGGATCGCTAGATGGATGGTGAAGAGGAAAACCTGCCCCCAGGCTTTTGAATGTTAGGTGCTATTTCCACTGCAGGACTGCTGGCTTAGTTGCTAATCTCCCCTTCTTGGGCAAGGTTCTTAAAAAAAAAAATATCTGGATTTTTTTAAACAAAAAGATTTTTTTTATTACAAAATTTTTTTACAAATCCATAAACGAAGATTACCCTGAATCTTGTGGCTTCCCCCCATCCCCTCCGTTGGTCCTAATATTACCATCTACAACTGCATATAAGTCCATTGTCCATATTTTTCTGTTCATCCAAGTTATCCATAATCTTTAATACCTTATAAGTGCAGTTAAAATCCTTCTAATGTTTTCATCTGCTTACAACGGTCTCCTAGATAAATTGTAATATCCCTATTATTATTATTTATCCCAACCATATAGGCAGCTGGGTTTTCTTTTCATTTTTCCTTTAGGGGTGTGTGTTCATGAAGCATGCATACTAGTTCTTAAACTATCATCTGCTATTTCTCCTTGTTATCTCGAGTCACCTCTAAACTATAAATCTATCACTCTCAGGGTCAGCATGGGCCTTGAACAAATTCTTAGTCTTTCTTAGTCTTAATTGCACCCTCTAACACGAAAAGGAGTTTAGGTAGAATCCTTTGATTCAGCTAAGGATTCATTTTTATTCATTTATTCCACATTGGGGCAGGACCTATTTTTATTGCAAGGTGGGTATCAAGTGGAATGAACCCTTTTCACCATGGAAACAGTGAAAGACTTACCCTTCAACAGCTAAATGTGAAGCTCCTTTTGTTTCTTCTTCCCTCAGGAACCTGCGGCTTGTTTACGCTTGGGAGCTCCTCAGGAAGGATGAAAGAGTCTGATAATGCAAACCTAGCGAGGATGGAAGGAGGAAGATGGACGGTTGACTTGGTCAGGCTGCCTCCTGCATCCCTCTCCAAAACTGTTGAGCATTCCCTCCTAGGGCCCTCAGAGAGATCTGGTGAGTTGCAGGGGGTAAGAGATGGGCGCAGGGATGGAAAGAGACAGGAGCAGGGAAACACATTGGCAAGGGGAAAAGATGGAGAGGAGAGAAAAGGCAGGAAGAAGGAAGCAGAGAGGCCTTTTCCCATGCTCCTCTTTGTTTCTGGAATCTGCTTTCATAGAGTAGCCAGAAACCTTTTTCCTCTCACAGCCTTTTGATTTTACATGTTTTCCCCCCACTACATGATTAAATGATGATTATTACCTAAACTAATACAGAAATATGGGAAAAGGGTGTTGTGGAAATGCTTTTAGTAATTATAGATTATTTATTTTTTTTGAAACACTTCTACCACTTTTATTTTTTTCTAGACAATTATAATTATGTATGTAATTTATATATCTCCATTCATACAAAGATATTCCTTGAAACCCTAAAAGCATTTATCCCTTTGCTCCAAAGCAGGTGGTGCAGACAATCGACAGAACTCTGCAGAATGTGGAATGAGCTTTATTGATGGTGGAAACCTTACAAACCATCAACAAACTCACATGGGGGAAGACCATTTGAATGTATGGAATGTGGAAAGAGTTATAGTAGTAATGGCATTCTTAAACATCAGCGAATTCATACAGGGGAAGAACAATATGAATGTTTGGAGTGTGGTAAGTGCTTCAGTACTGGTGGAAATCTTACAAGACATCAACGGACTCACACAGGAGAGAAACCATTTAAATGTGTGGAGTGTGGGAAGTGCTTCAGTACGGGTGGAAAACTTACAAGACATCAACGGACTCACACAGGAGAGAAACCATTTAAATGTATTGAGTGTGGAAAGAGCTTCAGTGAAAGTTGGTCCCTTCATATGCATCATCGAAGTCACACAGGGGAGAAACCATTTAAATGTATGAAGTGTGGAAAGAGTTTCAGTTCCGGTTCAAGCCTTGCTTTACATCATTACACCCACACAGGGGAGAAACCATTTGAATGTATGGAGTGTAAAAAGAGCTTCAGTGACAGGGGAACACTTAGAAAACATCAACTAATTCACACAGGGGAAAAGCCATTCACATGTATGGAGTGTGGAAAGAGCTTCTGTCATATTGGTAAACTTCGAGTACATCAACGGACTCACACAGGGGAGAAACCATTTGAATGTCTAGAATGTGGAAAGTGGTTCAGACGAAAGACACACCTCACTTCACATCGGCGAACTCACACAGGGGAGAAACTATTTAAATGTTTGGAATGTGGAAAGACTTCCACTGATAGTCGAACACATGCAGTACATCAGCGAACTCACACAGGGGTTAAACCATTTAAATGTATGGAGTGTGGAAAGAGCTTTGGTCAGAGTTCCCACCTTCGTACACACCAGCAAACTCACACAGGGGAGAAACCGTTTAAATGCTTGGAGTGTGGAAAGAGCTTCAGTCAGAGTGCACACCTTAACACACATAAACATACTCACACAGGGGTGAAAGACTTTAAATGCTTGGAGTGTGGAAAGAGCTACAGTCGACGTGATAAACTTAGTGAACATCAGAGAACTCACACAGGGGTTAAACCATTTAAATGTATGGAGTGTGGAAAGAGCTTTGGTCAGAGTGCACACCTTAACATACATAAACATACTCACACAGGGGTGAAACAGTTTAAATGCTTGGAGTGTGGAAAGAGCTACAGTCGACGTGATAAACTTTGTAAACATCAGAGAACTCACACAGGGGTTAAACCATTTAAATGTATGGAGTGTGGAAAGAGTTTCCATCAGAGTGCACAGCTTGCTTTACATAAACGTACTCACACAGGGGAGAAACCCTTTAAATGTATGGAGTGTGGAAAGAGCTTTAGTTGGAAGAATCAGCTTAATTCACATCAACGAACTCACACAGGGGAGAAACCCTTTAAATGTATGGAGTGTGGAAAGAGGTTCAGTGAAAGTTGCTCCCTTAATATTCATCATCGAACCCACACAGGGGAGAAACCATTTAAATGTATGGAGTGTGGAAAGAGTTTCCGTCAGAGGATACACCTTACTTTACATAAACGTACTCACACAGGGTGAAACACTAAATGCTTGGAGTGTGGAAAGAGCTTCAATCAACGTGAGAAACTTAGTGAACATTCACTCAATGTTCATTCTTTTACATAGAATTCTAAAATGCTAGAGTTGACATAATTTGAGGGGTTTTGGATGGGGCAGTGTGGAAACACATTCACTTTATTTTGATTACTTCTCTGGAACAAATGAACCTCAAAGGGAGACTAGCATGACAACCCACCAAGAGGTTCAGTGCTGTCACTTGTGGACTGAATCAGGACAATGGATATTTTTCACAATATGTGGGTTAATCGTATTCACAGTGCCAACTCCAGTGGTACCTTGGTTTAAGAACAACTTAGTTTATGAACAACTTGGAATAAGAATGCTCCAAACCCGTAAGTAGGTGTTTGGGTTGGTGAACTTTGCCTTGGAACCAGAACATGTTCCGCTTCCTGTTGAGTGTGTTCTGTTTGTAAATTGAGTCCCCCACTGCTAATCAGAGGCTTCCTGTTGAGTCTGTTGGCTGTTGAGTCTGGAGCTCCCACACAACACAGAAGCAATATTTGGAGCTTTTGTCTTTGCTATTTTTTGCGTTTTTGTTTGTGTGGGGTTTTCATTATTTTTTTTTACTGTGACTTGTTCTTTGTTTTATGGTACTGACTTTTGACTGTGGCTTGTGACTTCGTTTTTGTGACTGTGTGGAACCCAGTTCAGCTACTGGTTGATTGTGTGATTGCAGAAATGGATAAAAGCCCCCCATCCAAACAATTACTATCATCAGTGCACATAAGAAAATAATAATAATTTTGAGTTTTATCATCTACAATACTGTCTCATTTATTTTCTTGTACAGAACATTGATTATTGCCTTCCTTTTATGGATCAATGGTCTTGTTAGATAGTTTAATTCATGTTAAATTGCTGTTTTAGTGGGGTTTTTTATTGTCTGGAACGGATTAATCCATTTTCCATTACAGTGGTACCTCGCAAGACGAATGCCTCGCAAGACAAAAACTCGCTAGACGAAAGGGGTTTTTGTTTTTGAGTTGCTTCGCAAGACGATTTTCCCTATGGGCTTGCTTCGCAAGACGGAAACGTCTTGCAAGTTTGTTTCCTTTTCTTAACACCGTTAATACAGTTGTGACTTGACTTCGAGGAGCAACTCATAGAACGCGGTGTGGTAGCCTTTTTTGAGGTTTTTAAAGACTTTGGTGATTTTTGAAGCTTTTCCAAAACTTTCCCGACACCGTGCTTCGCAAGACGAAAAAAATTGCAAGACGACACAACTCGCGGAACGAATTGATTTCATCTTGCGAGGCACCACTGTACTTTCTATGGGAAAGCACGCCTTGGTTTAAGAACGCAATGGTTTAAGAATGGACTTCCTGAACAGATTAAGTTCGTAAACCAAGGTATCACACTGATTTTGTGTGTGAAAACAGCTATTAATAAAAGCAGTGGACTTCTAATCTGGTGAACCGGGTTGGCTTCCCCGCTCCTCCACATGCAGCTGCTGGGTGACCTTGGGATAGTCACACTTCTCTGGTGTCTCTCAGCCTCACTCACCTCACAGTGTTTGTTGTGGGGGAGGAAGGGAAAGATTATTAGCTGCTTTGAGACTCCTTAAGGGGAGTGAAAGGTGGGATTTCAAGTCCAAACTTGTGTTCCCAGAATGTCACCAGTTTTCATTAAATGTCCCCTGGAAAACATGACAGCAGCATGCTGTGCTTGGCACCCGATGCTCATGTTCATCCCTCCATGCCCCTTTCCGCCCCCTCTCTCTCCCCAGCAGCCCATTCTTTTACATTCCCTACTGTTACTTTAAATTGCAACTGACTTTGTGTCAGCGTCCCCAAGCCCTTACTCCACCTCTCTTTCTGTATAGAAACTGTATAGAATTTTACTTGTCGCAAAATGGAAAGAAGTCCCAGCCAAGAGAGAATGGATGCAAGAACTTATGGAATATGCAGAAATGGTGAAACTTACCAGAAGAATAAGAAATCAAGATAATAATTTTTTTAATAAAAGAATGGAAATGGTTTATTTAATATTTACAGATAAACATTATCTGAGATTTATTGCTCAGGGGGAAAAGGTCCTGCAAGCTTCCGTTGCGCAGTCTGCTGTTCCGGACTTCTGAGCGTAGCAGAGTAAAATCACAGCGGTCAAAGCCCTTAGCCTTCTGTCTTCTGTGCGTGCCATTAGTGTGCATAAATCAAGAGCCCACGCAGCTTCTCCTAAGCTAAAAGCATTTATTATTACAGCCGCAGTAACTTATCCAGTATCGAACAGAATGTGAGACATGTCTGTTCCCTACAAAAGCGAAACCAGAATAGAACAAAGAAAAACAGATCCTGGATGTGACGCAGGATCCCTCCACCCCACAGAAGGCAGGATGCATACACTGAGCTGTTTAACCCTGAAAGCTCACACCCCCTCTCGTCCTGCGCTACTGGGGACCAGTAAGTATCACCACTTACCCCAACTTCAAACCTCCATAGAACTCCCCATGACGCTGGAAGCTCAAAGGTTTCGATAACCCATCTGCCAGGTTGTCGTGGCTTGTACAGTACTTCATCCGCACCAAACCTGACTGGACACTTTGACACACATTCTGGAAATGTATGTCTATATGCTTGGTTCTGGCCTTAAACTGCCCAGATTCTGCCAACTTCAGACAGGGTGGATTGTCCTCCTAAATATTGATGGGGAGGCAGCAATCCCCATAAATCTCTTGCACCAGGCATCTATAGAACACCAGTTGCCGGCACAACTCCAACAGTGTGCTGAACTCAGCCTCAGTAGAGGACAGTGCAATGAGACTTTGCTTCCGAGACTTCCACCCAACCAGAGATTCCCCAAACTTTATTACCTTCCCAGATATGGACTTCCTGTTATCCATATTCGCCCAGTCGCTATCTGCCCAGCAAGTGAGCCTAGTCTCACCTGCAGCTGACAGCTTGAGATTAAAGTCCTTGGTATCCTGCAGGTAAATCAAGCAGCACCCGCTTGATACCATGCCAGGTGTTTACACTGGGCTTTGTAGCTTCCCTACTGAGGAGATTGGTAGCAAAAGCAGTGTCCGGCCTGCTCCATTGGGACAGATACAACAGACTAACCAGAGCTGATTGAAAGAGCTCAGCGTTCTCGAACTCCACGCGTTCTGCTAGTTGACTTTCTTTCAAGTAGCTTGTCTCCATGGGTGTCAACGCCTGCACAATCAGACATTCTGAACTTCTCAAGCAACCACTCAGTCTTGCCTTTCTGACTGAGCAAGAAGCTTCCATCTTCAGTCCTGACTATCTGTACACCTAGGTAGATCTTTACTGCACCTAGGTTCTTGAGCTGAAACCGCTTTCCAAACTCTTTGGCAAACTTCTGCACCTGTTTGTTTGCCCCTGAGGTGTGTATGATGTCATCAACAAAGATCAACACAATTTCCTGCGACTCTCCTGACCCTTTAAGGTACAGGCAGCTGTCAGCAAGACTCCTCCTGAAACCTAGCTTCTCTAAGGCTTCATTCAGGCACAAGTTCCAATTTCTGGCCAATTGCTTTAAGCCATAAATGGACTTGTGAGGCTTCCATACAGTATTTGGCCCATTGCCCTCAAACCCTGGAGGAGGAAGCATGTACATATCCTCCTGGAGGTCTGAGTTCAAATAGGCCACATCCACCTCAAAGTGATGCACCTGCTTACCTCTGTGCAGCAATGGCTAAGAGCATGCGCAGAGTTTCACTTCTGGAAGTAGAAGCATATACCTCAGTAAAATGCAGCCCCTTCTGCTGCGTGAACCCTCTGGCTACTAGCCTAGCCTTGTACTGTGATTCTCCAGTTGCTGTGGGTTTAAGACAGTAAACCCAGAGGCTGCTCATGGCCTGTTTGCACACTGGCAACGTCGTGAGAGAAAACACACCTAGAGACTCCATTGAGCTCATCTCCTTCTGCATTGCCTCATGCCATTTCCTGGCTTCTTCCTGAAGCAGTTTCTGAACATCCTCAAAACTCTCAGGTTCACACTGTGCCATACCAACCCACACAGTTGTGACTGCAAACCTGTCAGGAGGTTTACCTTTCGTTGTGCAAGCTGAACATCTCAACCCAGTTTCAGGTACCTGCTCTGACCCACTTGTCAGTGTTTGTAAAAGCAAAAAAAGGAGGAAAAGGTTCTGACCACCCTTTCTCTCCTCAGCCTGGTCCTCGGACCCTTGTCGGCACAAAAAGAGTCCACGAGAATATCCTTGCAGAGTTTTATTCTTAAAAGTCCTTGTGCAAAACACGACTGAATAACTATACACACCAGCACTAACCAACCAACCCAACCTCCAGACACCAGCCTCAGCACAAACTAACATTTCTCACTTATATATACAACCTGCTGCAGGCTGCTGAGTCATGCTGACCCAGCTTTATTCGCATTAAAGAAACAGTGGCCATTTTAGCCGTGACACCCCTTCTGTTTCTTAAATGCGAAAAACCTAACAGAAACAATACATACATGCATTATATACATAAACCCAGTTTTGTCATCAATTCATTATGACATGTTGCTGGCAAAGGCTTGGTAAACAAATCAGCAATATTATCTTGTGATTGACAATACTCCAGTTTAATTGTACACCATCTCTCACATTCGCATGATGGATAGCAATATGTTTTGATGCGGATTTCATTATTTCCGAGCCAGCTAATGCAATGCACGATTGGCTATCTTCATACACTTGGATAGGCAAATCAACTTTACAATCTAGATCTTTTAGTATCTGTATAAACCACATGATTTCGTTGCATGCTAGCAACAGGCTCCCATATTCTGCCTCACAGGATGAGGTCGCAACAAATCCTTGTTTCTTTGACCTCCATCCAATTATGGAATTGGCAAACATCATAACCATTCCACTTGTAGATTTTCTAGTAGCTACACAGCTTCCCCAGTCCGCATCAACAAATACTTCTAGTTTTTCGTCTTGTGTACTAGATATCTTCAAACATACATTTAATGTCCCCTTTAGATATCTGATAAGCCTTTTCAAAGCACACCAATCAGCAGTACTGGGTTTAGATACACGTTGGCTCAGAACATTTGTAGCACATGCAATGTCTGGCCTTGACCACTGGCTTAAGTACAACCGTGATCCTATTTTTGAGTGATACAACTCAGGCTGATCAAATTCATCATCACACACTGTCTTTGGGAAATCTGGTGTCATGGGAGTTTGAACTGGCTTGCAGTTTTCCATGCCAAACTGCTCTATCAAATGAAGAATTTTCTCTTTCTGACTCAATAGGAAGCTTCCATCAGCTTCCTGCCTTACTTCTACTCCCAAGTAATTGCTTACAGGCCCTAAGGCTTTAAGCTTAAACCTCTTTTCCAGTTGGCTTGTGAGCTTCTGGATCTCATCTGTGGAACTCCCTGCCACAAGCAAATCATCAACAAAGACTAAGAGCATTAGATATTTGTTGCCTGTCCCCTTGGTGTACAGGCATGGATCAGCCACACTCCTTTTAAAACCAAGTTTTACAAGGGCTTCATTTAAACACTGGTTCCAACACCTTCCACTTTGTTTGAGACCGTAAACAGCCTTTTTCAAACGCCGGGCTGCACCATTCCCCTCTTCAAACCCAGGGGGTTGTCTCATTAATACTTCATGGCCTAAATTTGCATGCAGATATGCAGCATCAACATCAAAATGGTGCACTGCTAGTTGTCTTACAGCAGCAATGGAAAGCATTAAACGAAAAGTTTCACTCTTTACAGTGGGAGAAAACACTTCATCATAACTCCCCCCTTTAATATGAGTGAACCCTCTGGCTACTAATCTGGCTCGAAAGCGTGGTTCCCCAGATGCAAGGGTTTTCTTTTGTAAACCCACTTGCATGACACCACTCTGCCACCAGGTGGCGGCATTATGACCTCAAACACTTTGTTACGTTTAAAAGAGTCCATTTCTTCTTTCATAGCTTGTTCCCACAAAGCACGTTCCCCAGGGGGTAAGTCTAAGACTTCATTATAACTTTGTGGTTCCACACAACTCACATTGCATACTCTCACTCCTCCTAGGGTCAAACGCTGAGGAGGTACACCCTTGTTTGAATGCTGAGAGCGTCTAGGCACAACTACTTCTTCCCCCCTTATCTCTGGCTCTTCTTCCTTTTCCTCTAGAGAAGTAGAGGAAACATCTTTTGTGGAAATCTGTGCCTCCTCCTCATCCTGCTCCTGTGTTGCCAATGGCTGAGAAGAAGCCTCTTCTCTTACTTGCAGGGACAGTAGGCAATCAGGGTTGGCATGGATCGCAGTCCATCTGTCCTGGTCAGCAAAGTCTGCACTTCGTGACAGAACCACGCGTCCTGGGCGTAAATTGAAACGCCACCCTTTGCCATAGGACTGATATCCCACAAACCGCAGTTTCTGCGCTCTTGCGCCCCCTTTCTGGCGCTGAGCTTTGGGGATATTTACATGTGCTCAAGCACCCCAGTTATGGAGCATTGTCCACTCTGGTTCTTTCCCAAACAATACACAATAAGGAATATCTTTTATAGAGCTAGACCAGGTTCTATTATTCAAAAAGTTCGCTGTCAGAAAAGCCTCGCCCCACAGCCTATGGTTGTGACCCAATCCTGCATCCACTAGCAGGCAGTCCTTTACTGACTATATTACAGCCCCACGTCTTTCACACAGACCATTTTCAGCAGGGCTATAAGGGTTAGTCAAGCGATGAGTGATCCCCTTACTTCGCAACCATGTCCTAAATTGTTTGTTCAGAAATTCTCCGCCCCTATCTGTTTGCAACTGCACAACAGGGCGAGCGAAGAGCTTTTCAGCTTGGGCAACCCATTCTCTGAATGTGGGAAACACTCAGATTTCTGCTTTAACAAAAACAACCAACTAAAACGTGATTTATCATCTATTACCAGAAAAGCATATCTGGCGCCCCCTTCAGTCTTCTGTGGAAAAGGGCCTATCACGTCACAATGGACAAGTTCTAAAACCTCTTTAGATACTCTGTCACTTTTAGAAGCCACAGGCTTCCTCTTAGATTTGGCCATTTTACATACATTGCAATCTAGGAAACAGTTACAGCTATTTACGCACACGGAAATTGGCGTGACCCAGTTTTCTGTGCAGTTCATGTACACACCCCTTATGAACTGGTAAATTACCCTGAACCACCTGGGCTGCTTTAACAGGCTTGTTCTGCATTACATATAACCCATTTTCCATCTTTGCATGGCCACATACCTGAGTTCCATTCTTTATCAGACAGCCATCCTGCGTGAACTTAACACTATACCCTGCATTAATCAAACAGCTTACAGACAGTAAACAATAGTCCAAACTGCTGACAAACAGAGTCTCTGGTAGAGTAATGTTCAAGCACTGCAGGAAACATGTTCCCTGGCCATCAATCTTGCTTCTACGACCATCAGCAAGATAAATTGAGTCTTTTCCATCAGCTGGCTTCCCCAGGGTCTTAAAGTCCTCCCGACTGTTGCAGATAATCCTGCTGCTGCCAGAGTCCAGCAACCATGTTCCTCGAGGTATCTTCCCTCCTCTCGAGAAAATGCAGACACAAACTGAGCAGAACGCGTGTTCTTCTTCCCTGAAGAGAACCCCTTCTGCTTACGTTTCTGCGTTGATTGCTGTCTCTGCTCCACGTCGTCTCCTGGAAGTCTTGCCCTGCATTGACGTTGGAGATGCCCGGGTTGGTTGCATCTATAGCACCTCCTCACCGCCATGGCCAAGTCCAAGCCTTGGCGTTGCTCCATTGGCAGATTCTGCTGCTGGCCCCCTCGACTGTAACTCCTCTGTTCTTGGAGTTCAGCCTGTCTATCTGACCTTCTTTCTGCTTCTTCGGTCAATCTTCCAACCACATACTCAAGGGTCAGATCTCGGGGACGCATACTCTCCATGCTGCTAATCACAGGCAACCAGCTTTCAGGCAAACTTGAAAGGATAATGTAGGTTTGGTCAGTCTCATCATAACGCTTACCTCTCTGCTGTAGTTGAAGAAACAGAGATTTCAGCGTTTGAAGATGAGTTGCCAAACTCTCACCTTCTTTCATAACAGTCCTGAACAGCCTTCTGGTCAAAGAAATTATAGTTCCAGCAGTTTCTCTGACATGCATTGCCCTTAATAAATTCCAGCACTCAAACGCTGTGCTGGCATTTGCTACATGCAATAACTGAGAGTTGCTCAAACACAGCATAATTTGGGCACGGGCCCTTTCATCCAGCCATTTTTTCTCAGCAGAGTCCCGTCTCAAAACCTCAGTTTCAACACAGTCCCATAGTCCATCTCTCCTTAACAACTGCTGCATTTTAATTGACCAACTCAGCCAGTTGCTTTCTGAGAGAAGTTCAAAAGGGATGCCTCCCCAATATTTACAACTTGGGTAGACTGGAAATCTGCCATCTCTGCTGGTGCTTGCTGAGCCCCTTCTGTGGGGTCTACAGCAATCTCTCCTGACTCTCTCTTTAGAGTCCGACTGGACAGTCCTGGCTGGCACTCACCGGCATCTAGCTGCTGCCTCTGTTGACCCTCAGGTCCTGCCTGGCTCTGCAACTGGTGTAGCCGCTCTGTGAGTCGCCTACTGTGGTCCTCTAGCAGTTCAAACTGTTCCAGTAGCCGACGCTGAATGCTTTCCTGATCCTCACATCCTAGCCACTCCAGCGTCACTGCAGACAGTTACAGCTTGCCACCAACTGCTCCAACGCACAGCCACTGGCTCCATACACCACCAGGACTCACCAGCACCCTGCTGAGATGCTGTCAGTCGTTTTGCACTCTGCACATGCTCAGAAACACTGGGCCCATAACCTGTCAGTGTTTGTAAAAAGCAAAAAAAGGAGGAAAAGGTTCTGACCACCCTTTGTCTCCTCAGCCTGGTCCTCGGACCCTTGTCGGCACAAAAAGAGTCCATGAGAATATCCTTGCAGTTTTATTCTTAAAAGTCCTTGTGCAAAACGCGACTGAATAACTATACACACCAGCACCAACCAACCCAACCTCCAGACACCAGCCTCAGCACAAACTAACATTTCTCACTTATATATACAACCTGCTGCAGGCCGCTGAGTCATGCTGACCCAGCTTTATTCGCATTAAAGAAACAGCGGCCATTTTAGCCGTGACACCACTAGGGCCAGCTAGAATGTTCTTGGTGTCAGAGAGCTCCCCCTCTGACTTACTGCACCATCTAGACTTCTCAGCTGAACCTGTGGGTGAGTAAGGAGCACTTCTCTGTTCAAGCTTCCCAGCTTTTGGAGAAGTTCTTCCCTCTACCTGCTCTGGGTCGGGACTTTGTGCCTCAGCAGCATGTTCAACCTCTACCTCTTCCTCATCATCAGAGTCAAGCAGACTCTCAGAAAGAACATCAGGGTTCCCATGTATGTGTGTCCACCCATTCTGCTCACAGAATTCAACATTGTTGCTGAGCAGAATCCTGGACTGATTGCCTGTTGGATAGGCAAATCTCCACCCCTTGGTCCCTGGCTCATACCCACAGAAAACCATCTTTTGGGACCTAGGGCCACCCTTTCTGCACTTGGCCTTTGGCACAAGGACCCAAGCCTCGCAGCCAAATACACCTTGGGCTTCTTGCTGTGCAGCAGGAAATAGGGTGTGTCCTCTACAACAGAACTTGAATGACCGGTTCAACGTGAAATTAGAATTTTTCCAGGCCTCCCCCCCAAAAGCACTGGGGGAGCCCAGTATCAAACAGCAATGCTGCGGACATCTCCTGAAGCGTTCTGTTCCTGCGTTCTGCAACGACATTCTGTTGGGGACTGTCAACCTGTGATGTATTCCCTTCTGGCAGAAGACACTTTGCAGCACAGACATGGTGAATTCCCCACCGTGGTCAGTCTGAAAGTTACACACGTGTGTGGAATATTGTAGTTCCACTGCCGCAATCTAGTCTCTGATCAGCGGCACAGCCTCGCTCTTGTGTTTCAATATGAATAGCCACTCATTTCTACAGAAATCATCTATCAGAGTGAGAGCATATTTGGCCCCGCCCAGACTGGCTACTGGCATGGGGCCACACAAATCTACATGCACCAGCTCAAAAGGTCTGGTGGTCACTCTTTCAGACCTTGGGTAGGAGCACGTTTTCACCTTTGCCTGCTTACAAGCCCTGTAATCAATAAATTTAGCACATGACTTCATTTTGCACCCCTCAGTGCACTCTGGGATCTTCTTCACGTAATCCCAGGACACGTGACCCATTCTCTATTGCCAAAGATGATGGCATGCATCATGGACTGGAACGTTGGCACATTGCGCTTCAGCTGCCTCAGTGGTACCTGGACCTGCAAGAGAAGCTTCTAGCACAAACAGCCTATCTTTACATTCCACACTGACCAGTTGTTGCCCATCCCTGGAAATAAAACACGTTATTCTCAAAATAGACTCTGTAACGATCAGCAAGAAGAGCAGCAACAGATAGCAGACAGCAGGACAATCCGGGGACGACAAACGCCTCTATTGACTCCTGTAAGAAAGAGCAGAACAGTGAGCCAGATTGTGTCAGAGGACGTTTGGTTCCATCTGCAAGACAAACCGATTTCCCAGATTTTACAGAGGTGCAGTTCCACAAAAGATCACTAGATGGCACAAGGTGGTGGGAGGCACCAGAATCGATTACAAAGGTCAGCACAGCGTCCTGTTCACACCCCTTTACTGTTGCCATGGAAGCTGCTAGGTGCCTTTGTTCAGAGCTATCCCTGCCAGTTCCCTTTGTTTTCTGCTTCCCATGTTTCGTAGATGTGCTGGGTCTTATCTGTTGGTTGCTACAGGAGATGACCTTAGGTCTTTCCGGAGCCTCTACAGGGCAGTCTCTCACAACATGGGAGGGGGACCCGCATCTGTAGCAGCATCTTGAAGCAAATGCCCGCACAGTATCCCCTCCACTCCTTCCTACGTTCCCTGCACCCCCACCTCTGGGTGCACAGCCTGGGCCTGAAGCTCAAACCCCAGCTCTCTGTCTCCTGGCCTCTTCATCACGTGGCCTCCCGGAGATAAAGCAGAAGCTCCCAGCTGTGGTTTCAGGAACGTGGCCTTCAGCTCCCTCACGGCCCTTGGCTCCCACTCAGCCCTTGGCTCCCGCTGTGGTTACACAAACCCTCTCCAGCGCCTGCCAAGCAGCCTGAGCCATCTTGAGACTCTCAAAGCATCCATGCTAGCTCTCAGCATACACAGTACCTGCTGCTCTCTCTTCAGAGCAGCCTCCACGTCTGCTGCAGCAGCTCCAGCAGCAGCCTGGAAGGGTGGAGTTGGTTCTCTCTGAGAGCAGCTCCAGAGCCCTGTGGCCAAAAACCATCCCCTTGCTTTTCTTGACCAGACCTCCCAATTCTGGCTGTTGAGCCTTTCAAACGGGACATTGAAAGTCCCTTGAAGTTTTGCCATCTCCTCCCCCGGGGCTCAGTACTCACGCGTGCCAGCCGTCTTCCGGTGACAAAGTGCCTGCTTTGTCACAGGGTGGTTGTGGGAATAAGATGGTGAGCAGGCAGAAGAAGTGTGTACGTCGCCTGCAGCTTGTTGAAGGAAAGGCAGATTGCCATTGTAAAAATAATACAACATATTGGGGGTGCCAATGAATAAAATATTGCGGGGGTCCAGGTAATCTGCGTCCTGCATAATTGATCACATGACGCAGTGCAGCCACCCCATTTGACTGGCAGTGCCCATTGACTTGAGGGGAAGGACCCGGCCCCCACAAATATTTTATTGCGGGGGGGGGGGGTGAAGCCCCTAGGGCTCCTAGGAGGTGGCTCCTGTGCAACATATTAAACCCACTAAAGCAGAGAAAAGGCTGTAGTCATTAACACTGGTCAGTGGGAGGAAGAATGAAACTAAGCCTTTCTAAAGAAGGACATGCCAAGCCAGGCAGGTAAAGGAGGGGGAAATGAAAGATGCTATGGCGGAAGGGGAGGGGGGACGCTCTTAGGTTACAGATCTGGCCACGTTCTTCCAGTGACGCCTTTGCAAAGCGCGTGCATCCTGAGGCTGTTCCATCTTTCCGCAAGAGCATTTGATGCCATGCACACCCCCACAATATATATGTGTGCATATGTGTGCATATGTATATATATGCTGTGTGTGGGCGTGGGCATCACTTTCAAGGCAATATATATATAGATTGCCATGAAAGCGAAGCCCGCGAGGGGCCCTATCCTCCAGCCAGGCTGGTTTTCCATCCAAGCCTCAAATCCAGCGTCCTTCTTTGCGGGATCCGGATCCCTCCTCCTGTCTTGACCCGAAAAACGCAACTGGCGAGGTGCGCAGGTAGTGCTATTTGGGGAGGAGGGGGAGGGTGAAGGGAATAGAGAGCGCCCGGCTGCCTAGAGAGGCCTGGAAACAGACCCTCCCCTGTCCCCCCCCACCTCCCCTCCCCGCTCGTCTTGGGTGGTCCCTCCTGATGCAGTGGAAGGTGCGCACGGGAGAGATGCGGCTCGAAGGGGAGGGGTGAGTCGTGCTAAGGGGGAGATTTCGTGGGTGGGGGACCCGAATACGAGGGTGTTGGGGGGCTGAGGAAGGAAGGGAAGGATCTCTGGGAGGGAAGCCCAGCCTTCTTGCTCCTGCTCAGGACTCTCCTTTAAGTCACATCCCTGCACGAGGCGAGGGGCGTCCTATCCCCCCCCCCAAGCCTTTCTTCCCTGGAAGCTGGATTCCTGCCCCCTTCCTCCTCCCAATGGGGAAGCCGGATCTTCTGGGGGATCCAAACGTGGGGCGCTGCCTTACACCGAGTCCGCCCTTCGGTCGACGTGGGTCAGAATTGCTTAGGGTTGCTGCCGCCTTTGTTCTGGCAAAATACGAGCAGGGCGGTGAGGGGGGGCGCGCGCGCGGGAGTCTATTATTATTATTATTATTTGGCGCTGAATTGACTTCAAAGCGACCCATTACAATCTATTGCAGCCTAATTCCCCTCTGTGGAATTTTATAAAAATGCCTGCATTATTTTTCGTCTTTCTTTGAGTCCTGGCCATAGTCTTTTCTAGGGTACGCGGTCTGGGGGGAGGGGCTACAGCGGAAGGGAAGCCAGGCTGGAGGAAGAGAGTTGGGGAGGACCTGGCAGCCAGCAGAGTAGCTGGGGAAACCTTGCCTGATGGGCGGGAAATAATAATAATTGTTTATTATTGTGGGGTTTTTTTATTGAGGTCACTGGGAGCTTGTGGCCAGGGAGGCTGCAATGCCAAAGCTCCCATCTAACAGAGATAAAAGTAGACGCAAAAGGCATGACTCTAGTCATGATGATGATGTTATTATATATATGCCACCCATCTGGCTGGGTTCACCCAGCTATTCTAGGCGGCTGGGTTTTCTTGCATGGTGGGTTTGAAGAGGAAAGCACCCCTCTTTCACCATGGAGACTGTGTGTGGTATCTCCACACACAGTGACTTACCCTTCAACAGCTAAACCTCTGGAGCAGGAAAATGCTTCCAGGTCTGTGAAGCTCCTTTTGTTTCTTCTTCCCTCTCAGGAACCTGCAGCTTGTTTTGGCTTCTGAGCTCCCTAGGAAGTTTGAAAGAGTCTGATCCTGCAAAGCTAGCGAGGATGGAAGGGGGAAGATGGACGGTTGACTTGGTCAGGCTGCCTCCTGCCTCCCTCCCCAAACCTGTTGAGCATTCCCTCCCAGGGCCCTCAGAGAGATCTGGTGAGTTCCAGGGGAGTGGAGATAGGAACACAGATGGTCAGTAGATGAATGGTAAAGAGGGAAACGTCCCAGGCTTTTGAATTTTAGGTGTTATGTCTACAACAGGACTCCTGGCTAGTTTCTAAACTCCCCTTCTTGGGAAAGGTTCTTTAAAAAAAATTCGGGTTTTTTTAAAGTAACAAATGCATTTATAACGAAATAAATTACAAATCCATAAACAGAGATTACTCTGTATCGCATGACTCCCCCCCCCATCCCCTCTGTGGGTTCTAATATTACCATCTACAACTCCATATCAGTCAGTTGTCCATATTTTCCCATCCATCTGAATGGTCCATGATCTTTAATACCTTACCAGTGTGGTTAAAATCCTGCTAATGTTTTCATCTATTTACAATGGTCTCCTAGGTAAATTATAATTTCCCCCCATTCTCTTGTCCTCTTAGTTTTCTACGGGTGGTGCTAAGTGCCCTCTGTCTTTGAGCTCTTTGCTCTCCTACTTTTAAGGCTCACTGGGTTCTGGGAGATGGTGGGTCTGGAATGCTTTCTAGTGACAATTGGTCAGCCAGCTGCTGCTCTGGCTCTCCTATGATTTCCCAACTTTCCCCCTCATCTGCCTCTGAGCTGTGACCTCCCTCAAACCTGTGCTATAAATCTATGCTGCCTTCCTCCCTCTGTCCCCTTCCCCTCAGTGTTACAGTCACAGCTTCTCTTAACATCCCTTCACTCTAAAAATAGTTGTTATACTTCCATTTCTGTTAGAGAGGTGTTTCAGTTGAATAATACAACATAGCTTCCTTCCCTGATCAGTGCCCTGGTTCAGGTGCGAGGGGCACTTTTCCTCAGTCCCCCTTCTCTCTAAGCAATCCAACTCCTGAGGTAATTCCAAAATGGCGTAACAGACCCAGGGGATCCCCTCCCCCCTTGTGACTGGCTTGGGGGTCTTCTCTCCCTGTCACGGTCCGGTTCACAGGCGATCAAAGTCTCGGCTGGGAATGTTGGGACCAGGGGCAAGATGAGGTGGGAACAGGAACGGGAGTCCAGAAGCCAGGAGTTGGGAAGCCAAGAGTCCGAGGGTCAGAGAGCTGGGAGTCAAGAAGCCGAGGGTCAAGAAGCAAGGAGTCACGAAGGCAGGGGTCCAAGGAGCAAGGAGTCACAAAGGCAGGGGTCCAAGGAGCAAGGAGTCACAAAGGCAGGGGTCCAAGGAGCAAGGAACCAAACGCAGCAAGGCAGGCAACGTGTTGCTGTGGCAAAGAGCTGAAGGGAAAATGCTGACCTTATACAGTGGTACCTCGGGTTAAGTACTTAATTCGTTCCGGAGGTCCGTTCTTAACCTGAAACTGTTCTTAACCTAAAGAACTACTTTAACTAATGGGGCATCCCGCTGCCGCCGCGCTGCCACCGTGTGATTTCTGTTCTCATCCTGAAGCAAAGTTCTTAACCCGAGGTACTATTTCTGGGTTAGTGGAGTCTGTAAGCTGAAGCGTATGTAACCCGAGGTCCCACTGTATCCCTTCCCAGCTCTTGCCACCAGGTGCTGTGAGTTACCAATCGGCCTCACCTGTGAGGCCGCGCCTTGCCTCTTCAGAACAAACTTAGGAAGGCCCCAGTCCTGATCACAGGGCCTGGCTCCTGCATGCACACCTGACACTCCCTAGAAGAATTGCCCCTCCGGACTGGCAGGTGCCCCGGGGGAGCTTGAATTCCCTCAGGTTCTGCTTCTCCTGCCTCAGTCAGCCCTCCCAGGACACCCCGTCTGTAGACCTTCCCCAGACCCCCAACCGGGTTTCCCTCTCCAAGCTGAGAGGGTCTTTCCTCTCACTATGCGCAGTCTCCTCAGGGTGGGTGTTCAACCCAAATCAGAACCAATTTTTCCTCAGACAAATCCTATCCTCCTCCCACCTCTGAACAATCCCTCCCCCTCTTCTCAAATCCAGCCCTGGCTCTCCTCTCAAATCCAGTCCTGTCCCTCAACCTGAGCCCCATCTGACTCTAACTTCTCAAGTCAAGCCCTTCTCCAACTCTCTTCCCTCAGAAACAGCTCTTTCTATTTTCCCTCCAAACGTGCTGGCTCCGCCCCCTCCGTCTTGGGAACCAATCAGAGAGAGGCTCCGGCCCTCTGGCGGAATTTCAGGGGAACTGCATCACCAGACTGCTGCCCCTCACATGTCATTTTGATATCTTAGTATTATTATTATGCATAAAGCAAATGGCAAAAGTAGTACGTAATGGCTCATTCGTCAGGGCTTCAGTTTGCCTGGACTCCAGTTCATTTCGCCATCACAAAGTGCATCTGATGAACTAGGTTTCTGCTTCATGGAAGCTTCCCTCTCCTCCGCCTGTCCATGCTTTCCCCAGTCCTCCTCTCCCCGCAACAGAGGAATAAAGGAAGCAGGGGGCTTTGGCTGACCGTCTGCGGAAAGGAAAGGAGGGCAGAACAGGTGTTTCCACCCACTACACCACACTGCCTCTCTTGACCCCGGGGTAGAGGATGCAGCCCCTTCTTCAGGACGCAGCCGGCTTCTGCATCTCGCCTCGCTGTGTCCTTTTTGCAGAGCTCACCTCCAGTCTAGAGTCCTGGGCATAGCCAGGATTTATATCAGGGGTGCAGAACCGAGCTATCTGCAACGCGATAGCTTGATTGCTATCTTGATTACTTGATTACTTGATTATCTTGATTACTTGATTACTTGATACTTGATTGCGCGCGGTGGGGGGTAGAGCTGCCCCCTGGCTGCTCCTAAGTCTGAAGGCTGACAGAAACGAGGGTTTCCTTCGGGGGCGGGTGGAGAATATTCCCTCTACTTCCGCAGAGTTGCATTGACTTCCTCCATCCCACCCGCTCCCCCAGGGAGAGAACCTCTTGCTTTGAAAGGGGCAGCGCATGGCATCCTCGGCGGACCAGGATGGTGCAGACTGGCAGGTGGAGGCCGTCTCTCGTGGATGCTTCCGTGGAGAGTCCAGCATCGCAGCGGGTTGGGCTGGATGACCCTTGTGGAGCCCCTTGAACCTCTCCTATTCCCCGATTCTCTTATTGGAAGCCAACCAGCCCCATATTGGTCTTGCACCCTGGTCCTGGCCTCCCCCGCCGCCCCTGAGGATGTTAGAATCCTAGAGTTGGAAGGGGACCCGAGGGTCATCTAGTCCAACCCCCTGCAATGCAGCGCTCTTTTGCCAAACATGAGTCTCGAACCCGCAACCCTGAGATGAAGGACCTCAGGCTGTACCCACTGAGCCATCCCGCCTATCGCCCCTCCAATATGTCATTCCCCACCCCAAGGGGCTTGTGGCTCCCTAGGAGTTCGCCTCTAAGGATGCCCCTTTCCCAGCCTGGAAGCCGAGCCGAGCCTTGCCGAGTCATGTTCTAAATCTGGCGGGATCTCATGACGGGATCGGGATCCCTCTCGGTGCCTCGCCAGCTTTTTCCTGGGCAAGAATCTCCGAGAGGCGAGGCTACGTAGGGGTTAAGGAGAGCGAGAGAGCCCGGTTGCCTAGAGCGGCCTGGAAAAGGCCCCTCTCTCCGTCCTTCCGACTCGCCTCCTCTTTCAGCTTGTCTTGGGAGGCCTCTGGGGCGGTGAGTCCTTTGGGCGAAGGGGAGGCTGTGGGGCGACGGGGGGTGGGGTGCAGAGGAGGCTGTTGGGGGGCTGAGAGATGAATGGGAGGATCCCCTGGGTTGGTGGGGGGAAGGGAAGCCATGGTTCCCAAGGCCTCTGAGGTCCCAGCACCCCCCACACACCTACGACCCCCGGGGGTGAGAGCGGGCTGTTTGGGGGGCTCGGAAGTGGGCGCCCCTTGAGAAGAGGGGGCTCCAAGTGGGGAAAGAGGGTGGGCATCCATCTTGGCATCCATCTTGGGTGATGCTTTCCTTGCGACCCCTGCATTGCTGGGAGTTGGACTAGATGACCCTCGGGAGCCCTTCCATTTCCACAGTTCTATGGTTCTGGGGGGGTGGAGCATTGGAGCCAACTTCATGGGGCCGGGAGGGGTTTGGCCCCCACAGTAAAACACTTGAGGGGCCTGGAGTGAGTGGGTGGGTGTCTGTGCATTGTATCATGTGATATTATATGGAGCAAGGCTTGCTGCCACCCCCAATATTTAATTCAAGTTTGCACCCCTAGGGTAGAGAGAGTGTGTGATAGGAATTTTGAGGTCTTAGATATATGTTAAATGTTCATAACCTGGAACCATTTTTGATTCCCAAACTGTCCCAAACTGACCAAATGTTTTCTCTGCAAGGTCAAAGGAAAATGGAAAAGCCTCCCCGTTGTCCTTTCCTTCACAAATCCTATCTTAAGGGTATGTCTGTGTTTGAACAGGGTGAGCCTGTGACCTGACTCAGGAACTAAGTATTTATCATTACTAAATATTTATCGGTACAAAAGACTGGCCAGGCTCCCCAGGGTATCCAATCAATTAAGCAGGGTATCCAATCAAGTAACCTGCCAGACAGGAGATAAACGACAGAAGAAAAGCAACATTCAAATTTCTGTTTTAGACCGCCTTTTCTGTGATGTAGGTATGATTTATCTGGGGTGGTGGTCTTGAGCTACAGGGTGGCAATTTCAAAATGTCTATATAAGGCCTTGCACGCCATTGTTCTGGGTTCCTCCTGTCCTGTGCGTGGTGAGTGAGGACCCTGTTGCAACAGATCAATAAAGATCAGGCTTACTAGCTGCTTTGCTTCTCAATATTCTCTGGTTGGTCTCTGTTATTTTCTCCTACTAATAGGAAAAAGGGCAGATTTTGTTTACAAGAGAGAGACGTGTCCTTTGGGAGAAAGGGCTCCATCTTGGGCGCTGGCAGGGAAATCTCCAGAGGCAAGATTTCCAAGATGGCAGAAAGAAAGGAAGTCAGAAGGAAAGGAGTGTTTTTTAATGGAGTGAAGGAGAGTCACCCTTCTTTTCCTGTAGGAGGGGTTGCTGGGGTGCCTCTTAGGGAGGGAATCTCTGCAGGGGTCTGGGGCTGCCTTGGCTTCTCTCCCCCCCCCCCCGCCCCCACGACTTGTTTAAACTTTGAGCTCTGCAAAATATTTTGAAAGAGGCTGGATCTGACCATCATCATTGCTATCCGAGGCTAGGAGAGGTGTGCTGAGTTCCAGGGGGTTGTGTGTGGAGGAGAAATGAATGGATGGGAGCTGGAGGGGGAAATGACCCCCCCCCCACAAAAGTCAAGAAAGCCCTGGCTGGAGGAAGGGAGTGGAGCAGTCTTCTCCAAAGTATTCACCTGGTACATGTTTCTAGGTGTCACAGAAGAGGAGGAATATGCAGAGCAGACCTTTGCAGATTTACTCATAAGGAAGCCCCCATGGGGAGAGGACAGATTGAATTGGTATCACCAAAAAAACCTTAAAAATGGGGCTCCTGTTGGGAAGGAGGAGCCCTTTGGGGCTTTTCTAGGGGCAGCAGAATGTTTTGGGCAGGAGAATCCCTGCAGGGCCTCTGAGGCTCCCTTTGCTTCTTCCTCCCTCCCAGGAACCTGCATCTTCTGAGCTCCTCAGGAAGGATGAAAGCGGCTGAACCTGCAAACCTAGCAAGGATGGAAGGAGGAAGATGGACAGTTGACCTTATCAGACTGCCTCCTGCATCACTCCCCAAAACCTCTGGGCATTTTCTCCCAGGACACTCAGAGACATCTGGTGAGTTCCTATGGAGTGGAGATAGGGACACACAAGGATCGCTAGATGGATGGTGAAGAGGAAAACCTGCCCCCAGGCTTTTGAATGTTAGGTGCTATTTCCACTGCAGGACTGCTGGCTTAGTTGCTAATCTCCCCTTCTTGGGCAAGGTTCTTAAAAAAAAAAAAATCTGGATTTTTTTAAACAAAAAGATTTTTTTTATTAGAAAAAAAAAAAATTACAAATCCATAAACGAAGATTACCCTGAATCTTGTGGCTTCCCCCCATCCCCTCCGTTGGTCCTAATATTACCATCTACAACTGCATATAAGTCCATTGTCCATATTTTTCTGTTCATCCAAGTTATCCATAATCTTTAATACCTTATAAGTGCAGTTAAAATCCTTCTAATGTTTTCATCTGCTTACAACGGTCTCCTAGATAAATTGTAATATCCCTATTATTATTATTTATCCCAACCATATAGGCAGCTGGGTTTTCTTTTCATTTTTCCTTTAGGGGTGTGTGTTCATGAAGCATGCGTACTAGTTCTTAAACTATCATCTGCTATTTCTCCTTGTTATCTCGAGTCACCTCTAAACTATAAATCTATCACTCTCAGGGTCAGCATGGGCCTTGAACAAATTCTTAGTCTTTCTTAGTCTTAATTGCACCCTCTAACACGAAAAGGAGTTTAGGTAGAATCCTTTGATTCAGCTAAGGATTCATTTTTATTCATTTATTCCACATTGGGGCAGGACCTATTTTTCTTGCTTGGTGGGTTTCAAGTGGAAGGCACCCTTTTTCACCATGGAAACAGTGAAAGACTTACCCTTCAACAGCTAAATGTGAAGCTCCTTTTGTTTCTTCTTCCCTCAGGAACCTGCGGCTTGTTTACGCTTGGGAGCTCCTCAGGAAAGATGAAAGAGTCTGATAATGCAAACCTAGCGAGGATGGAAGGAGGAAGATGGACGGTTGACTTGGTCAGGCTGCCTCCTGCATCCCTCTCCAAAACTGTTGAGCATTCCCTCCTAGGGCCCTCAGAGAGATCTGGTGAGTTGCAGGGGGTAAGAGATGGGCGCAGGGATGGAAAGAGACAGGAGCAGGGAAACACATTGGCAAGGGGAAAAGATGGAGAGGAGAGAAAAGGCAGGAAGAAGGAAGCAGAGAGGCCTTTTCCCATGCTCCTCTTTGTTTCTGGAATCTGCTTTCATAGAGTAGCCAGAAACCTTTTTCCTCTCACAGCCTTTTGATTTTACATGTTTTCCCCCCACTACATGATTAAATGATGATTATTACCTAAACTAATACAGAAATATGGGAAAAGGGTGTTGTGGAAATGCTTTTAGTAATTATAGATTATTTATTTTTTTGAAACACTTCTACCACTTTTATTTTTTTCTAGACAATTATAATTATGTATGTAATTTATATATCTCCATTCATACAAAGATATTCCTTGAAACCCTAAAAGCATTTATCCCTTTGCTCCAAAGCAGGTGGTGCAGACAATCGACAGAACTCTGCAGAATGTGGAATGAGCTTTATTGATGGTGGAAACCTTACAAACCATCAACAAACTCACATGGGGGAAAGACCATTTGAATGTATGGAATGTGGAAAGAGTTATAGTAGTAATGGCATTCTTAAACATCAGCGAATTCATACAGGGGAAGAACAATATGAATGTTTGGAGTGTGGTAAGTGCTTCAGTACTGGTGGAAATCTTACAAGACATCAACGGACTCACACAGGAGAGAAACCATTTAAATGTGTGGAGTGTGGGAAGTGCTTCAGTACGGGTGGAAAACTTACAAGACATCAACGGACTCACACAGGAGAGAAACCATTTAAATGTATTGAGTGTGGAAAGAGCTTCAGTGAAAGTTGGTCCCTTCATATGCATCATCGAAGTCACACAGGGGAGAAACCATTTAAATGTATGAAGTGTGGAAAGAGTTTCAGTTCCGGTTCAAGCCTTGCTTTACATCATTACACCCACACAGGGGAGAAACCATTTGAATGTATGGAGTGTAAAAAGAGCTTCAGTGACAGGGGAACACTTAGAAAACATCAACTAATTCACACAGGGGAAAAGCCATTCACATGTATGGAGTGTGGAAAGAGCTTCTGTCATATTGGTAAACTTCGAGTACATCAACGGACTCACACAGGGGAGAAACCATTTGAATGTCTAGAATGTGGAAAATGGTTCAGACGAAAGACACACCTCACTTCACATCGGCGAACTCACACAGGGGAGAAACTATTTAAATGTTTGGAATGTGGAAAGACTTCCACTGATAGTCGAACACATGCAGTACATCAACAAACTCACACAGGGGTTAAACCATTTAAATGTATGGAATGTGGAAAGAGCTTTGGTCAGAGTTCCCACCTTCGTACACACCAGCAAACTCACACAGGGGAGAAACCGTTTAAATGCTTGGAGTGTGGAAAGAGCTTCAGTCAGAGTGCACACCTTAACACACACAAACATACTCACACAGGGGTGAAAGACTTTAAATGCTTGGAGTGTGGAAAGAGCTACAGTCGACGTGATAAACTTAGTGAACATCAGAGAACTCACACAGGTGTTAAACCATTTAAATGTATGGAGTGTGGAAAGAGCTTTGGTCAGAGTGCACACCTTAACATACATAAACATACTCACACAGGGGTGAAACAGTTTAAATGCTTGGAGTGTGGAAAGAGCTACAGTCGACGTGATAAACTTAGTAAACATCAGCAAACTCACACAGGGGTTAAACCATTTAAATGTATGGAGTGTGGAAAGAGTTTCCATCAGAGTGCACAGCTTGCTTTACATAAACGTACTCACACAGGGGAGAAACCCTTTAAATGTATGGAGTGTGGAAAGAGCTTTAGTTGGAAGAATCAGCTTAATTCACATCAACGAACTCACACAGGGAGAAGCCCTTTAAATGTATGGAGTGTGGAAAGAGGTTCAGTGAAAGTTGCTCCCTTAATATTCATCATCGAACCCACACAGGGGAGAAACCATTTAAATGTATGGAGTGTGGAAAGAGTTTCCGTCAGAGGATACACCTTACTTTACATAAACGTACTCACACAGGGTGAAACACTAAATGCTTGCAGTGTGGAAAGAGCTTCAATCAACGTGAGAAACTTAGTGAACATTCACTCGATGTTCATTCTTTTACATAGAATTCTAAAATGCTAGAGTTGACTCGACATAATTTGAGGGGTTTTTGGATGGGGCAGTGTGGAAACACATTCACTTTATTTTGATTACTTCTCTGGAACAAATGAACCTCAAAGGGAGACTAGCATGACAACCCACCAAGAGGTTCAGTGCTGTCACTTGTGGACTGAATCAGGACAATGGATATTTTTCACAATATGTGGGTTAATCGTATTCACAGTGCCAACTCCAGTGGTACCTTGGTTTAAGAACAGCTTAGTTTATGAACAACTTGGAATAAGAATGCTCCAAACCCGTAAGGTGTTTGGGTTGGTGAACTTTGCCTTGGAACCAGAACATGTTCCGCTTCCTGTTGAGTGTGTTCTGTTTGTAAATTGAGTCCCCCACTGCTAATCAGAGGCTTCCTGTTGAGTCTGTTGGCCGTTGAGTCTGGAGCTCCCACACAACACAGAAGCAATATTTGGAGCTTTTGTCTTTGCTATTTTTTGCGTTTTTGTTTGTGTGGGTTTTTCATTATTATTTTTTACTGTGACTTGTTCTTTGTTTTATGGTACTGACTTTTGACTGTGGCTTGTGACTTTGTTTTTGTGACTGTGTGGAACCCAGTTCAGCTACTGGTTGATTGTGTGATTGCAGAAATGGATAAAAGCCCCACATCCAAACAATTACTATCATCAGTGCACGTAAGAAAATAATAATAATTTTGAGTTTTATCATCTACAATACTGTCTCATTTATTTTCTTGTACAGAACATTGATTATTGCCTTCCTTTTATGGATCAATGGTCTTGTTAGATAGTTTAATTCATGTTAAATTGCTGTTTTAGTGGGGTTTTTTATTGTCTGGAACGGATTAATCCATTTTCCATTACAGTGGTACCTCGCAAGACGAATGCCTCGCAAGACAAAAAACTCGCTAGACGAAAGGGTTTTTTGTTTTTTTGAGTTGCTTCGCAAGACGATTTTCCCTATGGGCTTGCTTCGCAAGACGGAAACATCTTGCAAGTTTGTTTCCTTTTTCTTAACACCATTAATACAGTTGTGACTTGACTTCGAGGAGCAACTCATAGAACGCGGTGTGGTAGCCTTTTTTGAGGTTTTTAAAGACTTTGGTGATTTTTGAAGCTTTTCCAAAACTTTCCCGACACTGTGCTTCGCAAGACGAAAAAATCGCAAGACGACAAAACTCGCGGAACGAATTAATTTCATCTTGCGAGGCACCACTGTACTTTCTATGGGAAAGCACGCCTTGGTTTAAGAACGCAATGGTTTAAGAATGGACTTCCTGAACAGATTAAGTTCAGTAAACCAAGGTATCACACTGATTTTGTGTGTGAAAACAGCTATTAATAAAAGCAGTGGACTTCTAATCTGGTGAACCGGGTTGGCTTCCCCGCTCCTCCACATGCAGCTGCTGGGTGACCTTGGGATAGTCACACTTCTCTGGAGTCTCTCAGCCTCACTCACCTCACAGTGTTTGTTGTGGGGGAGGAAGGGAAAGGAGATTATTAGCTGCTTTGACACACCTTAAGGGGAGTGAAAGGTGGGATTTCAAGTCCAAACTTGTGTTCCCAGAATGTCACCAGTTTTCATTAAATGCCCCCTGGAAAACATGACAGCAGCATGCTGCGCTTGGCATCCCGATGCTCATGTTCATCCCTCCCCTTCATGCCCCTTTCCGCCCCCCCTCTCTCTCCCCCAGCAGCCCATTCTTTTACATTCCCTACTGTTGCTTTAAATTGCAGCTGACTTTGTGTCAGCGTCCCCAAGCCCTTACTCCACCTCTCTTTCTGTATAGAAACTGTATAGAATTTTACTTGTCCCAAAATGGAAAGAAGTCCCAGCCAAGAGAGAATGGATGCAAGAACTTATGGAATATGCAGAAATGGTGAAACTTACCAGAAGAATAAGAAATCAAGATAATAATTTTTTAAATAAAAGAATGGAAATGGTTTATTGAATATTTACAGATAAACATTATCTGAGATTTTTTTTTTTTTCATTATAATTTTTTAATTGGTTTTTCACATTTTATAAAGACATAACACACACGTAAAAGACAAAGACAAAAAACATGTATAATTTCAGAAATCTTACTTTCTTAACTTTGGTCCTTGACTTGCCCCACCCCCCTTCATACATCCCAATTCCCATAATTATGTCAGCAAGTTATTATTTTACCTCCTTACCCTGTTAATATTACATCTTTGTAGAAGATTAAATTCTATCCTAAGTTGGGCTCAGATTCCCTTCCATCGATTTCCCATTTTTTATTAAGCATCAATCATATTGACTAGACCCAAAAATCGTAAGTGTTTTTAAAATTCTATTTTCCCCCCCCATCCCCGGTTCGTCCCTTCCCAAGTACATTTCTACAATAACAGTTCTTAGCCTGGATTTCTCACATCCGAGGCCTTCAAGTCTCTTTCAGTCCCTCTCCGCCGGTTTTGTTGGTAGTCCTTTATGTTGGTCTTCGGATCTCGAAGGAGTTCTGTCCCAGTCAAGCCAGATTTTCTTCCCACAAGAAAACTTAGAGACAACTGCTGCAAAAGTTCCACCAGTCCTTCATATTCAGAATGGAGGCCCCCATCATATTTCTTCTTTCTTTTAAGTTCTTGAATTCCAAGTACTCCAGGGGCCTCCTCCTTCATCTTTCGCATCTTTTGCAGATTTGTAATCCATATAATCCAAGGGTCTTCTTGTTTATAATTCACATGTGTAGGCTTCTGGTTGGTACTTTCCATCTGTGCTTTCTCCTTTCCTTGTTTAGTCTCCTTCAATTCTTGAGATATCTGTTCCGGTTCAGCTGCAGATTTTTTCTCATTCAGATCCTCAATACATTCAGCAGAGCTGCTTATTCCAGAAGTCAAGGTCGTAAGTTGTTTATTCATAGCCAGACTCTGCTCTTGTAAAGTTCCCACAAAGTAACACATTCTTTCTATTTCAGCTAGTAAATTTCCATCCGCAGCCATTGTAATGTCTCAGAATTCCCCTAGAGGGAATCTGGTTACTTAGTAATCTTTTCCCAACAGTCCTTTGCCTCGTTCTTTGTTTCTTTGTTTCGAACCACTTTAATTCACTTGTATCACATGTAGTCCAGGGCGATCTTAAATAACACGCGTTTTTACTGTAAATTGCCCGATTGACAGCTTTAACAGCTGTCAAACTCCTTTCCTCTTCAACAGGCTCAAAGGCAGGACGCTCCCGGGCCCGGAAGGGGGGGGTTACACACCACAAGAGAAAAACTTCTAAAATTCCACTCTTACACTCCAGCTCAGAACTTCTTTTATCAAATCGTGAAAGTTAATGTCTTTTTAACTCACCCCAAAGGGGTAGACTCTCCAACTTAGTTCTCCTGCTATTGCTTTAAATCGTCTGCAGAAGGGGGGGGTGCGGACTTCCCTTTAACACATCCCCCGGTCGTATCAAATTCACAGATAGATATTTTAAAGTCCGAATTCCAATCTACTCACGGGTTGCTTCTTTTCGAGTTCCGAATTTAAGGAACAAAGTCAGTGCTCTTCAGCCATGGCACACGGCTCCGCTCCGCTGGGGTAGCGGTCTACTCCCAGCACCACGCCGCTTCCGTACCCTCTCCGTAGCCTTTAAAAAGGCTCTTCGTGGGTCGGGGGCGCTTAAGGTGCCCACCGAGTCACCAGGTCCGCAGGCATCCGCGCCTGCGGTTTTTGAGGGTCTCCGCGTCGCCGTCGCGGCAAGACCCGTCCCCAGCGGAGCCGATTCCCTCCGGAGCTCGGAGAGAATCCGCCATTAGCTGTTCGCACCAACCCGGAAGTCCAACATTATCTGAGATTTATTGCTCAGGGGGAAAAGGTCCTGCAAGCTTCCGTTGCGCAGTCTGCTGTTCCAGACTTCTGAGCGTAGCAGAGTAAAATCACAGCGGTCAAAGCCCTTAGCTTTCTGTCTTCTGTGCGTGCCATTAGTGTGCATAAATCAAGAGCCCACGCAGCTTCTCCTAAGCTAAAAGCATTTATTATTACAGCCGCAGTAACTTATCCAGTATCGAACAGAATGTGAGACATGTCTGTTCCCTACAAAAGCGAAACCAGAATAGAACAAAGAAAAACAGATCCCGGATGTGACGCAGGATCCCTCCACCCCACAGAAGGCAGGATGCATACACTGAACTGTTTAACCCTGAAAGCTCAGGTTCTCCTCACACCCCCTCTCGTCCTGCGCTACTGGGGACCAGTAAGTATCACCACTTACCCCAACTTCAAACCTCCATAGAACTCCCCATGACGCTGGAAGCTCAAAGGTTTCGATAACCCATCTGCCAGGTTGTCGTGGCTTGTACAGTACTTCATCCGCACCAAACCTGACTGGACACTTTGACACACATTCTGGAAATGTATGTCTATATGCTTGGTTCTGGCCTTAAACTGCCCAGATTCTGCCAACTTCAGACAGGGTGGATTGTCCTCCTAAATATTGATGGGCAGGCAACAATCCCCATAGATCTCTTGCACCAGGCATCTATAGAACACCAGTTGCCGGCACAACTCCAACAGTGTGCTGAACTCAGCCTCAGTAGAGGACAGTGCAATGAGACTTTGCTTCCGAGACTTCCACCCAATCAGAGATTCCCCAAACTTTATTACCTTCCCAGATACGGACTTCCTGTTATCCATATTCGCCCAGTTGCTATCTGCCCAGCAAGTGAGCCTAGTCTCACCTGCAGCTGACAGCTTGAGATTAAAGTCCTTGGTATCCTGCAGGTAATGCAGCACCTGCTTGATACCATGCCAGGTGTTTACACTGGGCTTTGTAGCTTCCCTACTGAGGAGATTGGTAGCAAAAGCAGTGTCCGGCCTGCTCCATTGGGACAGATACAACAGACTAACCAGAGCTGATTGAAAGAGCTCAGCGTTCTCGAACTCCACGCATTCTGTTAGTTGACTGTCTTTCAAGTAGCTTGTCTCCATGGGTGTCAACCCCTGCACAATCAGACATTCTGAACTTCTCAAGCAACCACTCAGTCTTGCCTTTCTGACTGAGCAAGAAGCTTCCATCTTCAGTCCTGTCTATCTGTACACCTAGGTAGATCTTTACTGCACCTAGGTTCTTGAGCTGAAACCGCTTTCCAAGCTCTTTGGCAAACTTCTGCACCTGTTTGTTTGCCCCTGAGATGTGTATGATGTCATCAACAAAGATCAACACAATTTCCTGCGACTCTCCTGACCCTTTAAGGTACAGGCAGCTGTCAGCAAGACTCCTCCTGAAACCTAGCTTCTCTAAGGCTTCATTCAGGCACAAGTTCCAATTTCTGGCCAATTGCTTTAAGCCATAAATGGACTTGTGAGGCTTCCATACAGTATTTGGCCCATTGCCCTCAAACCCTGGAGGAGGAAGCATGTACATATCCTCCTGGAGGTCTGAGTTCAAATAGGCCACATCCACCTCAAAGTGATGCACCTGCTTACCTCTGTGCAGCAATGGCTAAGAGCATGCGCAGAGTTTCACTTCTGGAAGTAGAAGCATATACCTCAGTAAAATGCAGCCCCTTCTGCTGCGTGAACCCTCTGGCTACTAGCCTAGCCTTGTACTGTGATTCTCCAGTTGCTGTGGGTTTAAGACAGTAAACCCAGAGGCTGCTCATGGCCTGTTTGCACACTGGCAACGTCGTGAAAGAAAACACACCTAGAGACTCCATTGAGCTCATCTCCTTCTGCATTGCCTCATGCCATTTCCTGGCTTCTTCCTGAAGCAGTTTCTGAACATCCTCAAAACTCTCAGGTTCACACTGTGCCATACCAACCCACACAGTTGTGACTGCAAACCTGTCAGGAGGTTTACCTTTCGTTGTGCAAGCTGAACATCTCAACCCAGTTTCAGGTACCTGCTCTGACCCACTTGTCAGTGTTTGTAAAAAGCAAAAAAAGGAGGAAAAGGTTCTGACCACCCTTTCTCTCCTCAGCCTGGTCCTCGGACCCTTGTCGGCACAAAAAGAGTCCACGAGAATATCCTTGCAGAGTTTTATTCTTAAAAGTCCTTGTGCAAAACACGACTGAATAACTATACACACCAGCACTAACCAACCAACCCAACCTCCAGACACCAGCCTCAGCACAAACTAACATTTCTCACTTATATATACAACCTGCTGCAGGCTGCTGAGTCATGCTGACCCAGCTTTATTCGCATTAAAGAAACAGCGGCCATTTTAGCCGTGACACCCCTTCTGTTTCTTAAATGCGAAAAACCTAACAGAAACAATACATACATGCATTATATACATAAACCCAGTTTTGTCATCAATTCATTATGACATGTTGCTGGCAAAGGCTTGGTAAACAAATCAGCAATATTATCTTGTGATTGACAATACTCCAGTTTAATTACCCCATTGTGTACACCATCTCTCACATTCGCATGATGGATAGCAATATGTTTTGATGCGGATTTCATTATTTCCGAGCCAGCTAATGCAATGCACGATTGGCTATCTTCATACACTTGGATAGGCAAATCAACTTTACAATCTAGATCTTTTAGTATCTGTATAAACCACATGATTTCGTTGCATGCTAGCAACAGGCTCCCATACTCTGCCTCACAGGATGAGGTCGCAACAAATCCTTGTTTCTTTGACCTCCATCCAATTATGGAATTGGCAAACATCATAACCATTCCACTTGTAGATTTTCTAGTAGCTACACAGCTTCCCAGTCCGCATCAACAAATACTTCTAGTTTTTCGTCTTGTGTACTAGATATCTTCAAACATACATTTAATGTCCCCTTTAGATATCTGATAAGCCTTTTCAAAGCACACCAATCAGCAGTACTGGGTTTAGATACACGTTGGCTCAGAACATTTGTAGCACATGCAATGTCTGGCCTTGACCACTGGCTTAAGTACAACAGTGATCCTATTTTTGAGTGATACAACTCAGGCTGATCAAATTCATCATCACACACTGTCTTTGGGAAATCTGGTGTCATGGGAGTTTGAACTGGCTTGCAGTTTTCCATGCCAAACTGCTCTATCAAATGAAGAATTTTCTCTTTCTGACTCAATAGGAAGCTTCCATCAGCTTCCTGCCTTACTTCTACTCCCAAGTAATTGCTTACAGGCCCTAAGGCTTTAAGCTTAAACCTCTTTTCCAGTTGGCTTGTGAGCTTCTGGATCTCATCTGTGGAACTCCCTGCCACAAGCAAATCATCAACAAAGACTAAGAGCATTAGATATTTGTTGCCTGTCCCCTTGGTGTACAGGCATGGATCAGCCACACTCCTTTTAAAACCAAGTTTTACAAGGGCTTCATTTAAACACTGGTTCCAACACCTTCCACTTTGTTTGAGACCGTAAACAGCCTTTTTCAAACGCCGGGCTGCACCATTCCCCTCTTCAAACCCAGGGGGTTGTCTCATTAATACTTCATGGCCTAAATTTGCATGCAGATATGCAGCATCAACATCAAAATGGTGCACTGCTAGTTGTCTTACAGCAGCAATGGAAAGCATTAAACGAAAAGTTTCACTCTTTACAGTGGGAGAAAACACTTCATCATAACTCCCCCCTTTAATATGAGTGAACCCTCTGGCTACTAATCTGGCTCGAAAGCGTGGTTCCCCAGATGCAAGGGTTTTCCTTTGTAAACCCACTTGCATGACACCACTCTGCCACCAGGTGGCGGCATTATGACCTCAAACACTTTGTTACGTTTAAAAGAGTCCATTTCTTCTTTCATAGCTTGTTCCCACAAAGCACGTTCCCAGGGGGTAAGTCTAAGACTTCATTATAACTTTGTGGTTCCACACAACTCACATTGCATACTCTCACTCCTCCTAGGGTCAAACGCTGAGGAGGTACACCCTTGTTTGAATGCTGAGAGTGTCTAGGCACAACTACTTCTTCTTCCCCCCTTATCTCTGGCTCTTCTTCCTTTTCCTCTAGAGAAGTAGAGGAAACATCTTTTGTGGAAATCTGTGCCTCCTCCTCATCCTGCTCCTGTGTTGCCAATGGCTGAGAAGAAGCCTCTTCTCTTACTTGCAGGGGCAGTAGGCAATCAGGGTTGGCATGGATCGCAGTCCATCTGTCCTGGTCAGCAAAGTCTGCACTTCGTGACAGAACCACGCGTCCTGGGCATAAATTGAAGCACCACCCTTTGCCATAGGACTGATATCCCACAAACCGCAGTTTCTGCGCTCTTGCGCCCCCTTTCTGGCGCTGAACTTTGGGGATATTTACCCAACCTCCAGACACCAGCCTCAGCACAAACTAACATTTCTCACTTATATATACAACCTGCTGCAGGCCGCTGAGTCATGCTGACCCAGCTTTATTCGCATTAAAGAAACAGCGGCCATTTTAGCCGTGACACCACTAGGGCCAGCTAGAATGTCCTTGGTGTCAGAGAGCTCTCCCTCTGACTTACTGCACCATCTAGACTTCTCAGCTGAACCTGTGGGTGAGTAAGGAGCACTTCTCTGTTCAAGCTTCCCAGCTTTTGGAGAAGTTCTTCCCTCTACCTGCTCTGGGTCGGGACTCTGTGCCTCAGCAGCATGTTCAACCTCTACCTCTTCCTCATCATCAGAGTCAAGCAGACTCTCTGAAAGAACATCAGGGTTCCCATGTATGTGTGTCCACCCATTCTGCTCACAGAATTCAACATTGTTGCTGAGCAGAATCCTGGACTGATTGCCTGTTGGATAGGCAAATCTCCACCCCTTGGTCCCTGGCTCATACCCACAGAAAACCATCTTTTGGGACCTAGGGCCACCCTTTCTGCACTTGGCCTTTGGCACAAGGACCCAAGCCTCGCAGCCAAATACACCTTGGGCTTCTTGCTGTGCAGCAGGAAATAGGGTGTGTCCTCTACAACAGAACTTGAATGACCGGTTCAACGTGAAATTAGAATTTTTCCAGGCCTCCCCCCCAAAAGCACTGGGGGAGCCCAGTATCAAACAGCAATGCTGCGGACATCTCCTGAAGCGTTCTGTTCCTGCGTTCTGCAACGACATTCTGTTGGGGACTGTCAACCTGTGATGTATTCCCTTCTGGCAGAAGACACTTTGCAGCACAGACATGGTGAATTCCCCACCGTGGTCAGTCTGAAAGTTACACACGTGTGTGGAATATTGTAGTTCCACTGCCGCAATCTAGTCTCTGATCAGCGGCACAGCCTCGCTCTTGTGTTTCAATATGAATAGCCACTCATTTCTACAGAAATCATCTATCAGAGTGAGAGCATATTTGGCCCCGCCCAGACTGGCTACTGGCATGGGGCCACACAAATCTACATGCACCAGCTCAAAAGGTCTGGTGGTCACTCTTTCAGACCTTGGGTAGGAGCACGTTTTCACCTTTGCCCGCTTACAAGCCCTATAATCAATAAATTTAGCACATGACTTCATTTTGCACCCCTCAGTGCACTCTGGGATCTTCTTCACGTAATCCCAGGACACGTGACCCATTCTCTATTGCCAAAGATGATGGCATGCATCATGGACTGGAACGTTGGCACATTGCGCTTCAGCTGCCTCAGTGGTACCTGGACCTGCAAGAGAAGCTTCTAGCACAAACAGCCTATCTTTACATTCCACACTGACCAGTTGTTGCCCATCCCTGGAAATAAAACACGTTATTCTCAAAATAGACTCTGTAACTATCAGCAAGAAGAGCGGCAACAGATAGCAGACAGCAGGACAATCCGGGGACGACAAACGCCTCTATTGACTCCTGTAAGAAAGAGCAGAACAGTGAGCCAGATTGTGTCAGAGGACGTTTGGTTCCATCTGCAAGACAAACCGATTTCCCAGATGTGCAGTTCCACAAAAGACCACTAGATGGCACAAGGTGGTGGGAGGCACCAGAATCGATTACAAAGGTCAGCACAGCGTCCTGTTCACACCCCTTTACTGTTGCCATGGAAGCTGCTAGGTGCCTTTGTTCAGAGCTATCCCTGCCAGTTCCCTTTGTTTTCTGCTTCCCATGTTTCGTAGATGTGCTGGGTCTTATCTGTTGGTTGCTACAGGAGATGATCTTGGGTCTTTCCGGAGCCTCTACAGGGCAGTATCTCACAAAATGGGAGGGGGACCCGCATCTGTAGCAGCATCTTGAAGCAAATGCCCGCACAGTATCCCCTCCACTCCTTCCTACGTTCCCTGCACCCCCACCTTTGGGTGCACAGCCTGGGCCTGAAGCTCAAACCCCAGCTCTCTGTCTCCTGGCCTCTTCATCACGTGGCCTCCAGGAGATAAAGCAGCAGCTCCCAGCTGTGGTTTCAGGAACGTGGCCTTCAGCTCCCTCACGGCCCTTGGCTCCCACTCGGCCCTTGGCTCCCGCTGTGGTTACACAAACCCTCTCCAGCGCCTGCCAAGCAGCCTGAGCCATCTTGAGACTCTCAAAGCATCCATGCTAGCTCTCAGCATACACAGTACCTGCTGCTCTCTCTTCAGAGCAGCCTCCACGTCTGCTGCAGCAGCTCCAGCAGCAGCCTGGAAGGGTGGAGTTGGTTCTCTCTGAGAGCAGCTCCAGAGCCCTGTGGCCAAAAACCATCCCCTTGCTTTTCTTGACCAGACCTCCCAATTCTGGCTGTTGAGCCTTTCAAACGGGACATTGAAAGTCCCTTGAAGTTTTGCCATCTCCTCCCCCGGGGCTCAGTACTCACGCGTGCCAGCTGTCTTCCGGTGACAAAGTGCCTGCTTTGTCACAGGGTGGTTGTGGGAATAAGATGGTGAGCAGGCAGAAGAAGTGTGTACGTCGCCTGCAGCTTGTTGAAGGAAAGGCAGATTGCCATTGTAAAATAATACAACATATTGGGGGTGCCAATGAATAAAATATTGCGGGGTCCAGGTAATCTGCGTCCTGCATAATTGATCACATGACGCAGTGCAGCCACCCCATTTGACTGGCAGTGCCCATCGACTTGAGGGGAAGGACCCGGCCCCACAAATATTTTATTGCGGGGGGTGAAGCCCTAGGGCTCCTAGGAGGTGGCTCCTGTGCAACATATTAAACCCACTAAAGCAGAGAAAAGGCTGTAGTCATTTACACTGGTCAGTGGGAGGAAGAATGAAACTAAGCCTTTCTAAAGAAGGACATGCCAAGCCAGGCAGGTAAAGGAGGGGGAAATGAAAGATGATATGGCGGAAGGGGAGGGGGGACGCTCTTAGGTTACAGATCTGGCCAAGTTCTTCCAGTGACGCCTTTGCAAAGCGCGTGCATCCTGAGGGTGGTCCATCTTTCCGCAAGAGCATTTGATGCCATGCACACCCCCAACATATATATGTGTGCATATGTGTGTGTGAGTATATATATATATATATATATATATATATGTATATATATGCTGTGTGTGGGCGTGGGCATCACTTTCAAGGCAATATATATATAGATTGCCATGAAAGCGAAGCCCGCGAGGGGCCCTATCCTCCAGCCAGGCTGGTTTTGCATCCAAGCCTCAAATCCAGCGTCCTTCTTTGCGGGATCCGGATCCCTCCTCCTGCCTTGACCCGAAAAACGCAACTGGCGAGGCGCGCAGGTAGTGCTATTTGGGGAGGAGAGGGAGGGTGAAGGGAATAGAGAGCGCCCGGCTGCCTAGAGAGGCCTGGAAACAGACCCTCCCCTGTCCCCCCCCCACCTCCCCTCCGCGCTCGTCTTGGGTGGTCCCTCCTGATGCAGAGGAAGAGATGCGGCGCGCAGGGCGAGGGGTGAGTCGTGCCAAGGGGGAGATTTCGTGGGTGGGGGACCCGAATACGAGGATGTTGGGGGGCTGAGGGGGGAAGGGAAGTATTTCTGGGAGGGAAGTCCAGCCTTCTTGCTCCTGCTCAGGAATCTCCATTAAGTGACATCCCTGCACGAGGCGAGGGGCGTCCTATTCCCCCAAGCCTTTCTTCCCTGGAAGCTGGATTCCTGCCCCCTTCCTCCTCCCAATGGGGAAGCCGGATCTTCTGGGGGATCCAAACGTGGGGCGCTGCCTTACACCGAGTCCGCCCTTCGGTCGACGTGGGTCAGAATTGCTTAGGGTTGCTGCCTTTGTTCTGGCAAAATACGAGCAGGGCGGTGGGGGGGGCGCGCTTGCGGGAGTCTTTATTATTATTATTATTTGGCGCTGAATTGACTTCAAAGCGACCCATTACAATCTATTGCAGCCTAATTCCCCTCTGTGGAATTTTATAAAAATGCCTGCATTATTTTTCTTCTTTCTTTGAGTCCTGGCCATAGTCTTTTCTAGGGTACGCGGTCTGGGGGGAGGGGCTACAGCGGAAGGGAAGCCAGGCTGGAGGAAGAGAGTTGGGGGAGGACCTGGCAGCCAGCAGAGTAGCTGGGGAAACCTTGCCTGATGGGCGGGGAAATAATAATAATTGTTTATTATTGTGGGTTTTATTTATTGAGGTCACTGGGAGCTTGTGGCCAGGGAGGCTGCAATGCCAAAGCTCCCATCTAACAGAGATAAAAGTAGACGCAAAAGGCATGACTCTAGTCATCATGATGATGTTATTATATATATGCCACCCATCTGGCTGGGTTCCCCCAGCTATTCTAGGCGGCTGGGTTTTCTTGCGTGGTGGGTTTGAAGAGGAAAGCACCCCTCTTTCACCATGGAGACTGTGTGTGGTATCTCCACACACAGTGACTTACCCTTCAACAGCTAAACCTCTGGAGCAGGAAAATGCTTCCAGGTCTGTGAAGCTCCTTTTGTTTCTTCTTCCCTCTCAGGAACCTGCAGCTTGTTTTGGCTTCTGAGCTCCCTAGGAAGTTTGAAAGAGTCTGATCCTGCAAACCTAGCGAGGATGGAAGGGGGAAGATGGACGGTTGACTTGGTCAGGCTGCCTCCTGCCTCCCTCCCCAAACCTGTTGAGCATTCCCTCCCAGGGCCCTCAGAGAGATCTGGTGAGTTCCAGGGGAGTGGAGATAGGGACACAGATGGTCAGTAGATGAATGGTAAAGAGGGAAACGTCCCAGGCTTTTGAATTTTAGGTGTTATGTCTACAGCAGGACTCCTAGCTAGTTTCTAATCTCCCCTTCTTGGGAAAGGTTCTTTAAAAAAAAAATTCGGGTTTTTTTAAAGTAACAAATGCATTTATAACGAAATAAATTACAAATCCATAAACAGAGATTACTCTGTATCGCATGACTCCCCCCCCCCATCCCCTCTGTGGGTTCTAATATTACCATCTACAACTCCATATCAGTCAGTTGTCCATATTTTCCCATCCATCTGAATGGTCCATGATCTGTAATACCTTACCAGTGTGGTTAAAATCCTGCTAATGTTTTCATCTATTTACAGTGGTATCCTAGGTAAATTATAATTTCCCCCCATTCTCTTGTCCTCTTAGTTTTCTCAAGAGGATCCTCTTTCAGGTCATCGTCATCATCACAACAATAACAATAACAATACAGTGGTACCTCAGGTTAAGAACTTAATTCGTTCCGTAGGTCCATTCTTAACCTGAAACTGTTCTTAACCTGAAGCTCCACTTTAGCTAATGGGGCCTCCTGCTACTGCTGCGCTGCCGGAGCACGATTTCTGTTCTCACCCTGAAGCAAAGTTCTTAAGCCGAGGTAATATTTCTTTTTTTTTTTAGTTCCATTTTATTTTATTTATACAACAAGAAAAACAACAACAACAAAAACACAAATACCAAATTACACACAAATTACAAAAATAACCATAGACACAAAATTTTATTAGCAAACAATAAAACATCTATTGGTCTTAACACTAAAGACCCAACCTCCCGTCTATTCCATATTTCAAGTTCTGTCAGCTTTTGGATCCAACCTTGTATAGAGGGGATTTCATTACTCTTCCATTTTGCTGCGATCAAAACTCTTCCTGCCGCCGTCGCATATAAAAAGATACCCTTCCTCTTTTGTGGAATATCCAAATCTATTATTCCCAGAGGTAATATTTCTGGGTTAGTGGAGTCTGTAACCTGAAGCGTATGTAACCTGAAGCGTATGTAACCCGAGGTACCACTGTAGTGTTATTACTTCTATCCCAGCCATCTAGGCAGCTGGGTTTTCTTGCATGGTGGGTTTCAGGAGGAAAGCACCCCTCTTTCACCACAGAAATAGTGAAAGACTTACCCTTCAACAGCTAAATGTCTGGGGCAGGAAAATGCTTGCAGGGTCTGTGAAGCTCCTTTGGTTTCTTCTTCCCTCTCAGGAACCTGCAGCTTGTTTTCACTTCTGAGCTCCCTAGGAAGTTTGAAAGAGTCTGATCCTGCAAAGCTAGCGAGGATAGAAGGGGGAAGATGGACGGTTGACTTGGTCAGGCTGCCTCCTGCGTCCCTCCCCAAAACTGTTGAGCATTCCCTCCCAGGGCCCTCAGAGAGATCTGGTGAGTTGCAGGGGGAAAGGGCAGGGATGGATGGAGACAGAGGGGGGAAACACATTGGCAAGGTGTTGGACAAATATGTCCCAGGGATCTTTACCCAGAGGGTGTCAATTTATTTGTGGGACATAGGAATTTGTTCATATATTTTTTTCAAAATATAATCTGCCCCTCCCCACAAGTTCTGAGGGACAGTGGACTGGCCCCCTGCTGAAAAAGTTTGTTGACCCCTGGTATAGAGTCTCACAGGTGTCCCCTTAAGTCGGTGGGTTGCTGAGGTCCCAGCGGCAACAGAACTCCGTCAGACCGGTCATGCGCTAAAGGTGTCGTCCGGGCTTCGCTAGGTGAGGTTGGCAATCTGGGTTCACCTGCCTGCATGCTCCACCAAAATTGTTGGACAAATTATGTCCCAAGGAATCTTTACCCAGAGGTCATCTGCCACGATCGGGCATCACTAGATTTATTGCCGTAATAGGACTGCACGGGCGACTCCTTAGCTCATACTGTAAAGGAGTGCTCATTCCAGCTTACATCACACATAATTTATAACCTAAAAGTGTTCGAATATCCCTCCTACAATTCCTATTGGTTAAGAAATTGCAGTTTACAGGCTTCCCAATCCACCTACACATATGTCCCCCACCAATAACATGGATACCATGTCCATTCAAATTAGCCGTTTCTCCTTTAGGGGTGCATATCCATGAAGCGTTTGAACACGTGTACTAGTTCTTAAACTATCACCTGCTATTTCTCCTTGTTATCTCGAGTCACCTCTAAACTACAGTGGTGCCTCGCAAGACGAAATTAATTCGTTCCGCGAGTTTTGTTGTCTTGCGATTTTTTTCGTCTTGCGAAGCACGGTGTCGGGAAAGTTTTGGAAAAGCTTCAAAAATCACCAAAGTCTTTAAAAACCTCAAAAAAGGCTACCACACCGCATTCTATGAGTTGCTCCTTGAAGTCAAGTCGCAACTGGATTAACGGTGTTAAGAAAAAGGAAACAAACTTGCAAGACGTTTCCGTCTTGCGAAGCAAGCCCATAGGGAAAATCGTCTTGCGAAGCAACTCAAAAAACAAAAAACCCTTTCGTCTAGCGAGTTTTTTGTCTTGCGAGGCATTCGTCTTGCGAGGTACCACTGTATAAATCTATCACTTTCAGGGTCAGCATGGGCCTTGAACACATTCTTAGTCTTTCTTAGTCTTAATTGCACCCTCTAACACGAAAAGGAGTTTAGGGAGAATCCTTTGATTCAGCTAAGGATTCATTTTTATGCATTTATTCCACATTGGGGCAGGACCTATTTTTCTTGCATGGTGGGTTTCAGAAGGAAGGCATAAGAGGAAGACCCCCCCCTCTTTCACCATGGAAACAGTGAAAGACATCCTTCAACAGCTAAATGTGAGGCTACCATTGTTTATTCTTACCTCAGGAATCTGCAGCTTGTTTTCGCTTGGGAGCTCCTCAGGAAGGAGGAAAGAGTCTGATAATGCAAACCTAGCGAGAATGGAAGGGGGAAGATGGACGGTTGACTTGGTCAGGCTGCCTCCTGCATCCTTCTCCAAAACTGTTGAGCATTCCCTTCCAGGGCCCTCAGAGAGATCTGGTGAGTTGCAGGGGGAAAGGGCAGGGATGGATGGAGACAGGAGGGGGGAAACACATTGGCAAGGGGAAAAGGTGGAGAGGAGAGAAAAGGCAGGAAGAAGGAAGCAGAGAGGCCTTTTCCCATGCTCCTCTTTGTTTCTGGAATCTGCTTTCATAGAGGAGCCAGAAACCTTTTTCCTCTCACAGCGTTTTGATTTTACATGTTTTCCCCGCACTACATGATGAAATGATGAGGATTACCTAAACTAATACAGAAATATGGGTAAAGGGTGTTGTGGAAATGCTTTTAGTAATTATAGATTATTTATTTTTTTGAAACACTTCTACCACTTTTATTTTTTTCTAAACAATTATAATTATGTATGTAATTTATATATCGCCCTTCATACAAAGATATTCCTTGAAACCCTAAAAGCATTTATCCCTTTGCTTCAAAGCAGGTGGTGCAGACAAGCGACAGAACTCTGCAGAATGTGGAATGAGCTTTATTGATGGTGGAAACCTTACAAACCATCAACGAACTCACACGGGGGAAAAACCATTTCAATGTAATGAGTGTGGAAAGAGTTATAGTAGTAATGCCACTCTTAAACAACATCAGCGAATTCATACAGGGGAAAAACAATATGAATGTGTGGAGTGTGGTAAGTGCTTCAGTGAGAGTGGAAAACTTAAAAGACATCAACGGACTCACACAGGAGAGAAACCATTTAAATGTATGGAGTGTGGAAAGAGCTTCAGTGAAAGTTGGTCCCTTCATATGCATCATCGAAGTCACACAGGGGAGAAACCATTTAAATGTATGGAGTGTGGAAAGAGTTTCAGTTATAGTTCAAGCCTTGCTTTACATCATTACACCCACACAGGGGAGAAACCATTTGAATGTATGGAGTGTAAAAAGAGCTTCTATGACAGGGGAACACTTAGAAAACATCAACTAATTCACACAGGGGAAAAGCCATTCACATGTATGGAGTGTGGAAAGAGCTTCCGTCATATTAGTTCACTTCGTGTACATCAACGGACTCACACAGGGGAGAAACCATTTGAATGTCTAGAGTGTGGAAAGTGGTTCAGACGAAAGACACACCTCACTTCACATCGGCGAACACACACGGGGGAGAAACTATTTAAATGTTTGGAATGTGGAAAGACTTCCACTGATAGTCGAACACATGCAGAACATCAACGAACTCACACAGGAGAGAAACCACTTAAATGTATGGAGTGTGGAAAGAGCTTTGGTCAGAGTTCCAACCTTACTTCACATCAGCGAACTCACACAGGGGTTAAACCATTTAAATGTATGGAGTGTGGAAAGAGCTTTGGTCAGAGTTCCCACCTTCGTACACATCAGCAAACTCACACAGGGGTTAAACCATTTAAATGTATTGAGTGCGGAAAGAGTTTCCGTCAGATTGCACACCTTAACATACATAAATATACTCACACAGGGGTGAAAGACTTTAAATGCTTGGAGTGTGGAAAGAGCTTCAGTCGACGACATAGACTTAGTGAACACCAGAGTACTCACGCAGGTGAGAAACCATTTAAATGTATGCAATGTGGAAAGAGCTTCAGTAACAGTGGAGCCCTTAGAACACACCAGCAAACTCACACAGGGGTGAAACACTTTAAATGCTTGGAGTGTGGAAAGAGCTACAGTCGACGTGATAAACTTCGTAAACATCAGAGAACTCACACAGGGGGGAAACGTATGGAGTGTGAAAATAGTTTCCATCAGAGTGCACAGCTTACTTTACATAAACGTACTCACACAGGGGAGAAACCCTTTAAGTGTATGGAGTGTGGAAAGAGTTTCAGTTGGAAGAATCAGCTTAATTCGCATCAACGAACTCACACAGGGGAGAAACCCTTTAAATGTATGGAGTGTGGAAAGAGGTTCAGTGAAAGTCGCTCCCTTAATAGTCATCATCGAACCCACACGGGGGAGAAACCATTTAAATGTATGGAGTGTGGAAAGAGTTTCCGTCAGAGGACACACCTTACTTTACATAAACATACTCATACAGGGCTGAAACACTAAATGCTTGGAGTGTGGAAAGAGCTTCAGTCAACGTGAGAAACTTAGTGAACATTCACTCAATGTTCATTCTTTTACATAGAATTCTAGAATGCTAGAGTTGACCGTGGACATAATTTGAGGGGGTTTTGGATGGGGCAGTGTGGAAACACATTCACTTTATTTTGCTTACTTCTTTGGAACAATGAACCTCAAAGGCAGACTAGCATGACAATCCACCAAGAGGTTCAGTGCTGTCACTTGTGGACTGAATCAGGACAATGGATATTTTTCACAATATGTGGGTTAATCAGATTCCCAATGCCAACTCCAGTGGTGCCTTGGTTTAAGAACAACTTAGTTTATGAACAACTTGGAATAAAAATGCTCCAAACCCGTAAGTAGGTGTTTGGGTTGGTGAACTTTGCCTTGGAAACAGAACATGTTCCGCTTCCTGTTGAGTGTGTTCCATTTGTAAATCGAGTCCCCCGCTGCTAATCAGAGGCTTCCTGTTGAGTCTGTTGGCCGTTGAGTCCGGAGCACCCACATAACAGAGGTGATATTTGGAGCTTTTGTTTTTGCTATCTTTTGTGTTTTTGTTGGTGTGGCTTTTTCATCTTTTTTTTACTGTGACTTGTTCTTCATTTTATGGTACTGACTTTTGACTGTGGCTTGTGACTTCGTTTTTGTGACTGTGACTTGTGACTTCGTTTTTGTGACTTGTTTTTGTGACTGTGTGGAACCCAGGTCAGCTACTGGTTGATCGTGTGACTGCAGAAATGGATACAGGGAACCAGGCAGAGGGCCTTCTCGGTAGTGGTGCCTGCCCTGTGGAACGCCCTCCCAGCAGATGTCAAGGCAATAAACAACTATTTTACTTTTAAGAGACAACTGAAGGCAGCCCTCTTTAGGGAAGTTTTTAATGTCTAATGCTGTATTGTTTTTAATATTCAGTTGGAAGCCACCCAGAGTGGCTGGGGAAACCCAGCCAGATGGGCGGGGTATAAATAATAAATTATTATTATAAAAGTCCCTCATCCAAACAATTACTATCATCAGTGCATGTAAGAAAAAAATAATTTTAATTTTTATCATCTACAATACTGTCTTATTTATTTTATTGTACAGCACATTGATTATTGCCATCCTTTTATGGATCAGTGGTCTTGTTAGATAGTAAGATTCATGTTAAATTCCTGTTTTAGTGGGGGTTTTTCATTGTCTGGAACGGATTAATTCATTTTCCATTACTTTCTATGGGAAAGCATGCCTTGGTTTAAGGACAGACTTCCTGAACAGATTAAGTTTGTAAACCAAGGTATCACACTGATTTTGTGTATGAAAACAGCGATTAATAAAAGCGGTGGACTTGTAATCTGGTGAACCGGGTTGGCTTCCCCGCTCCTCCACATGCAGCTGCTGGGTGACATTGGACTAGTCACACTCCTCTGAAGTCTCTCAGCCTCACTCACCTAACAGTGTTTGTTGTAGGGGAGGAAGGGAAAGGAGATTGTTAGCTACTTTGAGACTCCTTAAGGGGAGTGAAAGGTGGGATATCAAGTCCAAACTCCTCTTCTTCTTCTTTTTCTTGACTGGGAAGTCAAGGAGGAGGAGGTTAAAGCTGTCATGATTAAATGGGCACAGGATTTGGGGTATAACGGATATGAAATAGTGGGAATATTTATGGAAAGTAAATTTGAAATTAACAGCGGGCTATACCTTGAGGGGAAATTTCCAAAAAAATTCAATACTTTTGGTATTTTACCCCATGGAAAGTTTCAAAAATGTATAAAAACGTTTCTAGTAATTGTTGGAGATATGGAGAAGGAACAGGCACAATGTTCCATATGTGGTGGCTGTGTAAAAAAAATCAAGGTTTTCTGGGATGACATCTATATAGATCTTTAAAAAATGTTAAATGTTTGTTTCCCCCCAAAACCAGAAGCCTTTTTATCACAGGCCCCGATATTCCTAGAAATGTAAGAGAGGTCTTTTTATACGCCACTGTTGCCACTAGAGTCCTAATAGCGACAAATTGGAAGAGTGATAAAGTTCCTTCCAGGTTAGAATGGTTACAAGAATTGGTCTAATATGCAGAGCTAGCCAATCTAGCAAAAAAAAAAAAAAGATAATTCAAAACAAGTATTTATTTCAAAATGGGAAGTTTTTAAAAGATATCTTAAGAACAGTTGTTGCAGCTTGAACTCGGTCACAGCCTTTGAATAACATCTGTAGCTGTTTTAAGTAAGAAAAAGGACACAGGAGAAATAATATTTTCTTATACAACAAGTGGATGTGTTTTTGCAATAAGTCAGTAATGGTTAAATAAAGTATGGAGACAACGGGAAGTCCAGTGTTAAATCTTTTCATATGAGCATTTGAGGAAAGAAAAAGCCACCTCAAATACTGGAGCAAATTTTTTTTTTTATGATCCCGTCAGTATTTTCAATGCTACTATTGCAGAGGGTCACATGATTGGATGTTTCCATTTCTTATCATTGTTTGTGTATAAACGGAAGTCAGGTTGACGAACCTCTGCTCTTTGTTTCTCTCTCTCCAGACAGAGAGATGTGTGAGAAGACACTCACCCCATGTTTCTTTCATTTTCTTTGCTGTAAATAATAAATGCTTGACGCCACATTTCCTGCGCAATCTTGCTTTCGCTGACTCTGCTATGTGTGCACATATCTTTCGGATGTGTGCTGAAGAGTTTACACGACTCCCCCTGCCCCTCTCACCAAAGAATGCTGCATCCTGTCTGGGACATTTGCAGGAAATGTAATGGGGGTGGGAGGACCTCCAGGAAAGTGTGCGTCCCCCCATGAGAACCAGCATATGCAGAGCACTGCCGGATCAGTCCGAAGTCTGCTTCATGCAACAAGCACTGCAGATCCCAGGGAAAGGTGTCAGTAGCCAGCCAATGTCTGTAGCATATGCCCATTTAGAATTTGCTGATACACGGCATCTGCATTCACATTCAAGAGGGAACCAGATGTGCACACATCTGAGATGGGGGACACCTGGCTCTACAGCCTCCTTCTGGCCAGGAAGCTCTGCTCCGATCTCCTGTTGCCATTGCTATTGCTGCTTCCCTCAAAGGGGCACCACCGCCAAACCACGCTTCTCACTCTGCATCACCAAGCCAGCCCGCCTGTGCTGGTCCCGGGGGGTTACCGTGCAGCGTGGTCGAAGTCCGGTCCTAGGTCGAGGGTAAGGAGGCTGTCCGTCAGGGGCAAAGCGAGGGGCGAAGCGAGGTGCAAAGCGAGGAGTCGGGCGTGGTCAGGAACTCAGGAGAGCAGGTCAGGGTGCCGGCAGGAACAGGTTACCAACGAGGTTGTTCCCGCAACCTGGGACTGGGCTGACTGGCCTTTATCTCCTCTGAGGCCTAGGGCGGTCCCGGCCCACAGGTGACTCGCCTCTCCTGGCCTTAAGACGAGCACTCCTCCTGAGAGAACTTAGTTCCCTCTGCCTCTCTGCCCTGAGCCTCTGCAGCTCCAGAGAGACTGGAGGGTTACTGAACCCAGAAGCAACCTCACCTTCCCCTGGCAGGGCTGGGAGAGGAGCACCTGCAGGCAATGGGTCCTCAATCACCTCTGGAGCCAGAGCGGATTCAGCTGGTGTCTGCTCCTGAGGATCCGGCACAGGTGAGGGCCCTTCAGGTTCAAGCCCCTGCCCCGGCTCAGCCGGCCCTGGAGGCGGGGACGCCTGTGCAGGCTGGGATTCCTCAGGTTCAGCCTCTGACTCAGATTCCCAGGCCATCACACCGCCAATCAAAAGGTGGGGCCTCAAAATGTCCAGAAATTTTGTGTCCAGCTCTCCCCGTTGTGGTCATCCCCCTTCCATGCATGTACTCCCTTGTTAGCAGCACTTGTTTGCAGTTGAGAGAGCCCAAGCACCTAACCAGTGAGAGGAGGAAACTTTGTTGACATTTCCGTTCCACCTTAAGGAACAGACATGGGATTGTTACGTGTCACGTCTGTTTACATTCCAGCACAGTATGCTGGGAACTTCCTTTGTGTGTATAGCTTTTGCTTTTCCTGTTCTCTCTGAGACGACATGAGAGAGAGAGAGACGACATGTTTCTTTGTCCTGATTTATGATTACTAAATCTTTAGTTGTAGTATGCTTTCAAAAGCCTCACGCCTATTCTGTGTGCGCAGTTCTATCTGCTGATAGTGTGCCCTGGCTATGAAGCCCAGGTTGCTAACGGAAGGAGATGGCACAGCTGGGGCTTGCCAGCTGGTCTCCCAGCCCTCTGCGTGTCAACAAGCTCCTCCTCCTCCTCTGTGGGACAGGAAAGTCGGAAGAGCCGCTGAAGGGCAGGAACGGAGCTGAGGGCAAGGGCTGCGGCAAAGGCCTGGTGAGCTGCAGGTTGGACCACCCCGGTCTAACTCATCAGATGCATGCCATGATGCTGAAATGAACAGTAGTCCAGAAAAACTTAAACCATCATAAATTTGCTACTATATAGATTTGCTATTGTGGAGTGAAAACACTAGAGACAATATACCATATAATTTTGGACTGTCCTCTGTCTGACATTCTTCGGAGAGAGACCTACTGGAGACCCCTTTGAAGCTTAAAGTATCTACTTCAGGCATCCCCAAACTCGGCCCTCCAGATGTTTTGGTACTACAATTCCCATCATCCCTGACCACTGGTCCTGTTAGCTAGGGATGATGGGAGTTGTAGTCCCAAAACATCTAGAGGGCCAAGTTTGGGGATACCTGATCTACTTGCAATGAATTTGTAATTCATCATTAGGTAAAGATTTCATATACGTATCGCAACATTAATAATAAATAAATAAATAAATAAATTTTTTAAAAAAGAATTTGTAATCCAATATCTGTTGAGGAATGGTATACGTACTTGAAACCATTGAGATGGTTTCAGGATATTTAGCAGAGATTTTAAAAATTAAATTGTTTGAATTAAATGTTTTATGGATGATTTCCCCTCCATGTCTTTTATGATTTTATTGTCTAAATCTTGAATATATATATATATATATATATATATATATGCTTTTAAATTTTTTATTATTTATACCCCACCCATCTGGCTGGGTTTCCCGAGCCACTCTGGGTGGCTTCCAGCAAAATATTAAAATGCAATAATTGCTGAATACAATAAAGGCTGAATAGATGAGTATACTACATTGTTGGCGCATGAGCATCTACTTTTGGGTTTCATCATTTTCTTTCTGCAGCAGAGTTCCTTTTACAGAAACGATTTCCTGCATCTCTTACTGTACTTCTTTACAGCAGTGGCAGTATTCCAGCTATCTCTGGAATAAAACCATTTGTTTCTGTTTCTCTCTTTTTTTGTTGTTTCTCAGAGTCTTTATTATTTACAAAACTTTACGCTGGTCATTAATATAGAAACAAACAAAGAAACATAATAATTGTCTCTTTTTAGCCATCCGGCCAGAGACCCAATGCTGACCCATTCACATACTCATTTACACTGACCCAGACTTAGTTGATCGCATGCCCTGAGAAGGACACCTCTTGCTGGGGAGATTTTCTGTTGCCTAGCAACTTGTTCAAGGCCATAGAATCATAGAGTTGGAAGGGACCCAAGGGACATCTACTCCAGCCCCCTGCAATGCAGGATTCTCAACTAAAGCATCCATGGCAGATGACCATCCAAGCTTTGCTTTAAAAACTCCACCTCCCGAGGGAGTCTGTTCCACTTTCAAACAGCTCTTACTGTCAGAAAGTTCTTCCTGATGTGTAGTAGGCATCTCCTTTATTGGAAGTTGAAGCCATCGGTTCGGGTTCTATCCAGCTTGAACAGAACCCCGTCGTTCCTCAAATGGAAGTAATCCTGCTCTTCATTCGAGCTGATGGCCTATGAGAGGACCAGGGAGAAGACTACGCCCCACGGTATAGTATGCCCCACGGAGAACCTGAAGGTCCATAAATAGTAACACCCTAGAGGTCCCGGGCCCTAAGGAAGTCAGATTAGCCTCAACCAGAGCCAGGGCCTTTTCATGCGCGACTGCTGAAAACCGGAAGTAACCCAATCTGGTACTTCTGGGTTTTGGCAGGTCCGTAACCTGAAAAAACACAACCTGAAGTGTCTGTAACCCGAGGTATGACTGTACACACATGTATTTGTCCATGTGGAGATGTCAGTATTGAATCTGTACCTCAATTGCTGCTGGCTTGCACTCTTAAGGATTTGAGGAGCGATGTTATTACCTCTCTGCTACTATCCATCCCAGCTCAGGTGTGTCCTTTCTTCTTCTAGATGAAGATGAAGATAACCAGCAGACAGCAAAAACTGCAGAAAATTTAAGCAGAGGCAACGAGAATAAGTTCTGTTACCTGATTCTCTTTCTAACATTGCACAATTTATTTATTTTTAATCGAAAGAAATCCTATTGCTTGCTTCCCATGTTTTATCTGCGGCCAGAGGATCGTGTATTAATTATGGCATTTGTATTGATGTCAATTTGTATTGATGTCAATGCGGGTGGCGCTGTGGGTTAAACCACAGAGGCTAGGACTTGCTGATCAGAAGGTTGGCGGTTCAAATCCCCGCGACGGGGTGAGCTCCCATTGCTCGGTCCCTGCTCCTGCCAACCTAGCAGTTTGAAAGCACGTCAAAGTGCAAGTAGATAAATAGGTACCGCTGCGGCGGAAAGGTAAACGGCGTTTCCGTGCGCTGCTCTGGTTCGCCAGAAGCGGCTTAGTCATGCTGGCCACATAACCCGGAAGCTGTACGCCGGCTCCCTCGCAACCCCAGAGTTGGCCACGACTGGACCTAATGGTCAGGGATCCCTTTACCTTTACAACTTCCCTACTTTGCATAGCTACGGTAAGCATTTGTCTCTCTCCTCAGTGCTTTGTGTTTTAATCTATAGCTTTGGCTAGTGGCTGATGCAAATTCAGAAGGAAGGGGTGAGGGAAAGACTCCTGAGGGGAAGGGCAAAGGCAGTGAGGAGGAGGAGGAAGACTCCAAGGAGACAGAGATGCAGGAAGACATGGGCAAGCAAGTAAATAAAGGGAAAGGGTGGGAAGATGCCCACCTTGGCCCCTGAACATTCCTCAAGTCTCCCCATGGAGCCTCAACTCACCAGTTGAAAACCATTGGGCTAGAACAATTAAAACTTGAACTTGACAAAACTCAAAGTGTTCTGCCCAACATCAACATGGGGGGAAAGCCCAGGGCTGTTCCCAAGACACTTGGGCACCTGAGACAATGCACAAAATGGCCCCCACCGAGGAAGAAGGGGTGAGTGAAGATCTACATCAGGAACGAAGGGGGAGGGGAATAAAGATAATCCATATTGGGATCTGCTTCTCCTGTAGATCCTGCCACCCAAAGTGGTCGCTTCACCTTGCCTCTTGGTTGGGTGGGCCGGTTCTGGGGGCATCACTCTGGATACGCCTTGTAGAGAAGAGGGGATGCTCAGTGGTGAAGAAGAAGAAGAAGAAGAAGAAGAAGAAGAAGAAGAAGAGGAGGAGGAGGAAGAGGAGGAGGAGGAGGAGGAGGAGGAGGAGTTTGGATTTGATATCCCACCTTAGTCTCAAAGCAGCTAACATTCTCCTTTCCCTTCCCCCCCCACAACAAACACTCTGTGAGGTGAGTGAGGCTGAGACTTCAAAGAAGTGTGACTAGCCCAAGGTCACCCAGCAGCTGCATGTGGAGGAGCGGGGAAGCCAACCCGGTTCACCAGATTACGAGTCTACCGCTCTTAACCACACCACCACACTGGTTCTCAGTGAAGTCCCTCCTCCGCCCTTCCTGGCCCCAACACTTAACAACAGCCCTGCAGTGCTTTCCTGCCGAGTAGGTTCTGTCACCAAGCACTTGAGGGTCACTGACAGCCCCAGAAAAAATGATGGGAAATGGGGTGAACAAAACATGGTCAGATGTGGGGGTCCAGGAGCAGCACCCCTTATGCCCCCAGCCAATCCCTTTGCATTTATGCAGAGACTAAAACCATCTCCCTCCCACTCGCACCTTCTCCCCCCAAAAAGAGGAAATCCCTGGCCTCTTGTGGACTTGGAACTCCCAAGACTGTGAAACCCAAGGCAACCTAAGCTTAGGGGGATACCAAATTAATGAGACTGACAGTCACACACGCTCCAATCAAACTGTGAAACTTTATTTGAATAAATGGAAGGCAGGCAGGAAGAAAAGAGGTCAAACAGATTACGAGATAAAGCAAGGTACTGTAGCTCTTAAAAATGGTCTACTCATGGTCTATTGACTTAATCTAGCATTCAAAGCTCATTGATGAGTAGTACAGGGGATGGTCAGTGTTCCTGTGGTATGGAAAATGCAGCCAATGAGTTTTAAAATGCCAAATTATTTTTTAGTACAGAAACCTTTTCATTCAGCTGGAAAATCGTATTATAAAAATGGTATTCAAAGGATTATGTAAAGTTCAGGTAGTGAGCACCTGTTGTATCTCAACAGTGATGCTGGTCAAAAGGACCAAGGTAGGTCCATCATTTGGGCAGTGAAAAGGGGGCATCAAAACTCAGCTCACTCACCACCAAGACTCCAGATTCACACTCTCACCTGTATTATCTAACATTACCTCTTGTGCACTAGTTTAATACATGTGCCTACAAATTTACATACAAACACCAGAACACCACACAAACGCCATACATTTAAACTTTATTTTCCCCTTTATGAGTTTGTAGATGTTTAGTAAGTCCTGACCCATCCCTGAAGCCCTTTCCACACTCCATACATTTAAATGGTTTCTCCCCTGTGTGAGTTTGATGATGTCGAGTAAGGTGTTCACTCCTATTAAAGCCCTTTCCACACTCCATACATTTAAATGGTTTCTCCCCTGTGTGAGTTTGTTGATGTCTTCTGCAATTTGCCCTATAAGTGAAGCTCTTTCCACATTCTATACATTTATATGGTTTTCCTCCTGTGTGGATTTGATGGTGAATATTAAGTGTTGAACCAGTACTGAAAGTCTTTCCATACTCCATACATTTAAATAGTTTCTCCCTTGCGTGAATTTGATGATGTCGAGTAAGGTGTTCACTCCTATTAAAGCCCTTTCCACACTCCATACATTTAAATGGTTTTTCACCTGTATGAGTTCGCTGATGGAAAGTAAGTGCGCTGTTCCTACTGAAGCTCTTTCCACACTCCATACATTTAAATGGCTTCTCCCCAGTGTGAGTTCGTTGGTGTGAAGTAAGGTGCTCCTTCCGGCTAAAACATTTCCTACATTCCATACATTCAAAAGGCTTCTCTCCTCTGTGAATCCGTTGATGTACCCTCAGGTTTGAATGATGACGGAAGCAAAATCCACATTCCACACATTTAAAAGGTTTCTTCTTTACTCCCAATGAAACTACAGGTGGCCCTCTAGAGTTCCGACTGTCTTCTCCATCACCTGCATGGCAAGGGAAAGAAAATCTTGTTAGGCTTTCAAGGTAGAGAAGAAAGCTACCGAACACACAAGCCCATTTAGCACATCTCTTATTTTAACAGACTTTCCACCTCTTCCTGTCTATGTTCCAAGTTTTTAGGAGAGGAAATTCTGTCAGGTTATAACAACAACACTTGCTGGTGTGTTCAAAGGTTCCAATTATTAGTGAAGCTCTTGCCGCACTCCACACACTATAATAATAATAATAATAATAATAATAATAATAATAATAATAATAATAATTTATTATTTGTACCCCGCCCATCTGGCTGGGTTTCCCCATCCACTCTGGGCGGCTTCCAACAAAGACTAAAATACACTAAAATGTCACACATTAAAAAATTCCCTGAACAGGGCTGCCTTCAGATGTCTTCTAAATGTCAGGTAGTTGTTTATCTCTTTGACATCTGGTGGGAGGGCGTTCCACAGGGCGGGCGCCACTACTGAGAAGGCTTCTCCCCAGTAACCTCACTTCTCGCAATGAGGGAACCGCCAGAAGGCCCTCTGCACTGGATCTCAGTGTCCGGGCAGAATGATGGGGGAGGAGATGCTCCTTCCGATATACTGGACCAAGGCCATTTAGGGCTTTCAAGGTCAAAACCAACACTTTGAATTGTGCTCGGAAATGTACTGGGAGCCAATGTAGGTCTTTCAAGACCAGTGTTATGTGGTCTCGGCGGCTGCCCCCAGTCACCAGATTAGCTGCCGCATTCTGGATTAGTTGTAGTTTCCAAGTCACCTTCAAATGTAGCCCCACGTAGAGCGCATTGCAGTAGTCCAAGTGGGAGATGGCTTCTCCCTTGTGTAAGTAAGGTTTGTAAACTGACGGAAGCACTTTCCACACTCCATGAATTCAAATGGTTTCTCCCCTGTTTGAGAAGGGGAGGGATGTCCAGAGATTAGCTATGCATTACGTCAGAGCTTTCCAAGATGAGTGTCACAGTGTGGGAGCCAGGAAGTCATGGAAAAGGCTTGTAGCGCCACCTGGTGCCTCGCTGACCTGGGTGACCTGCATGTCCGTGCCTTGCAGTGTATTAAGTGCATAGCCTTATATGGAGTTATGTTCCCCCTCTGGGCAGTATAACCTTATATGGTTGTGGGTGGGTTAAAGCCATGACCGGATGTAGGTAACATGAGACATTGGCAAACGGCCATGTGAGAGGAGAGAACAAAGGATAATAAAAGTTAGGGGAGAGAAGTTCGAAAGGAGCTGCTCATACCATCCTGAAAATATTGCTGGCTCTCTGTGTCTTTATTTTATGCTAAACAGCGCCATTTGTGACGGCTGGCTCCGTCAAGTGGTGCCCCGTGTGAGGCTGACTAAAAGAATACGTCTGAGGCTTTTAAAAGAAAACCGTGTGAGGTTTTTCGATCCACGCAACGGATATCATCGGCTCACCACGCCCGGCAAGGGTTTCAAGCGCTTCACATCTTTAAAAGATCCCGGTGAGTTCTATCCCTCTTTTATCTTGATTTTAGAATAATGGGCAGCTCTTTGTCTACTCCCCAACAGAAATTTTTAAAAGACTTAAAATTTCTCCTCTCCTCCAACAAATTGGAAGTTCCGGAGGGTGATTTGATACAGCTTATTGTGGCCATCGATGAGTATTGCCCCTGGTTTCCTGCAGATGGGACTTGGGAATTGAAATATTGGGACAAGATTGGGGCACATTTTCATGGGCACCCCAGCATTGGTATTCGGATTCTAAATGCATGGTGCAAGGTTCGTTACGCCATGGGCTCTTTATCACCAAAAAATATCTCCATGGCTGCATTGCCAACACAACCTCCAGCTTCCTTAGTCCAGCCTGCTGTGTTAGCGTCTGTTCCAATACTTGCTTTGCCAGCAGCCCCAGACCCCAAACCTCCGGACTACAGTTCCTCACCAGAGGACCCAATCCTGCAAAAATACCGTGGTCTGGCTGGAAATGACCCTACTCTTTCAGCGGCAGAACCAGCTACCCCTTTTCAACGTGCAGTCCTTGCCTCTTCCTTAACTCAGGATACTATGGCATTCCCTGTTATTGTGCCCCCTGCTGGTGCCGCGGCAGGCACCCAAGCCCAACACCAACCTTTTGACTTTAAGATCTTGAAAGAGCTGCAACAGTCAGTAAAGGCCAATGGACTCCAAGCCCCATATACGCAGGCGCTTTTAGAAGCCACATTAGCCCAGCTCTTGGTTCCAGATGACATCAAGCTTTTGGCCCATACAGTGTTACCCCCATCAGCTGGTGTTTTGTTTGCCCACGAATGGGAAGCTGCCTGCCGTGCTTATGCTCCGGCCTTGTTACAAGTCAGAGGAAATAATCCAAATATTACCCTCGCAGACGTCATAGATGCCATGATGGGGCGTGGTCCCTTCGTTCAAGCTTCAGTGCAAGCCACACTGCTGCAAATCTTATTGAGGGACACTGCTCTTGCTGCTAAACAAGCAATGAGAAAAATCCCAGAACCCAGTATTCAATCAAGGTGGGGTTCAATCAGGCAAGAGGCAAGAGAATCATATTCTTCCTTTATGGACAGGCTGCTTACAGCAGTGAGTCGCCAAATTGAAAATCCTGAAGCCAAACAAATAATTATCAAACAATTGGCCTTTGAAAATGCCAATGAGGATTGTAAGGTTGCGTTACGACCGATAATACACAATCCTGCCACAGACACAGCAGCCATGCTTCGCATTTGTCAGTCTGTAGGTACAGCCACCCACAAGGCTCATCTGCTGGCAGCAGCGCTAAATAAAAACCAGCCTGTAGCCACCGATAAAACCTGTTTCCAGTGTGGCAAACCAGGACACTTTAAGGCGCAATGTAGATCCACGCAACAGCCTAGGCGTCCTTCTACCAAATGTCCAATCTGCAAAAAAGGCTTTCATTGGGCCAATCAATGCAGATCGCTTTCCCAAAACTAACAGCAGGGTCAGTACACTGCCCGAAATCAGCAAGGACAACAGCAGGGAAACTGGCAGCAGGACCCACCCCGGGCCCAGACAAATCAATAGGGGACCCCCCGGAGTCCAGGGAAACAGCACCACGGCTTCGCCTGACTCAGGACGTAGAATTCCATTTGCCTTTCTGCCCTTTAAAGACTCATGTTCTCACTGAAGCAGGGTTAGACAATCATGCCACTTGTCTGGTATTACCTCTATTATCTGCACAGGCAACAGGAATTCATGCGGTACCGATGCTAACACACGGACCATATGTGAATTTCCCTGAGATCACGCTATATGCGGATCGTTCATGCAGAATACAGTCAAATACTTCAGTAGCGAAGATTATCATTTCCCCCCCATCCGAACAACTACCCCTAATTGCAGCAGCCATGAACATTACAGCCTCGCGCCCTTCTGTGTCTCTGACAGTGGGAGGTCGACGCATTGAAGGAGTTCTGGACACAGGGGCGGATGTAACAGTCGTGGCAAAATCTGCTTGGCCTTCCAGTTGGCCCACCTGTCCAGCCACACAAGTTATTGGTGTGGGAGGTGAATCACAGGCACGGCGCAGTCTCCACCCAATACTCATCCAAAGCGATAGCGGGGTTCAGATCACCCTCTATCCATTAATAATGGACATTCCAGTCTCCTTATGGGGGCGCGATATTTTGGCTATTGAAGACACCAAATTGGAGTCAAATTTATTCTAAGGGCCGCCCCTGCACTTCCACGCTCCGCACTGCCGTTACGATGGATCACCACTACCCCAGTATGGGTAGAACAGTGGCCTCTACCAAAAGAAAAATTAGCAGCGGCAGCCCAGCTTATTTCTGAACAATTGACCCTTGGCCACATTGAACCGTCCTCATCTCCCTGGAACTCCCCAATTTTCGTTATTAAGAAAAAATCAGGCAAATGGCGTCTTTTGCAGGATATGAGGAAAATTAACCAACAGATACAGCCAATGGGAACTTTACAACCTGGCATGCCAAATCCAAATATGCTCCCACGAGAATATCAGTTGGCGGTGATTGATTTAAAGGACTGTTTTTTTTCTATCCCACTGGCTCCAGCGGACAGGGAACGGTTTGCTTTTACATTGCCAGTATATAACAATTCGCAGCTCACCCAGCAATATCAGTGGGTTGTCCTGCCTCAAGGCATGCGGAACTCCCCTACACTTTGTCAACATTTTGTGGGTGAAGCATTGAAACCTTTCTGCAGGCGCCACCTAGAGGTTTTATGTTATCATTTCATGGATGACATTTTAATCGCTGCTAAGGAACTCCCGCCTGGCATTTTTCAAGAACTTTCTGCCACATTAGCGGAAGCGGGACTCTGTATAGCGCCTGAAAAAATTCAATTGACATTGCCCGCCACCTACTTGGGACATAAAGTCTCTGCACAAGCAGCGCTGCCTATTGTTCCCCAACTGACTATCCCTTCAAACATGAAGCTTGTGCAATTACAACTTCTTGGGCATTTGAATTGGGCTCGCTCTTTCCTTGCATTACCTACCAGCACACTATCACCATTGTTCTCAGCGCTCGCAGGACACAAAGATCCAGCAGATGTAATCCAGGTCACTTCAGCAATGATCACTGCATTACAAACCATTAATCAGCACCTGCGATCTATTCTCGTGGACAGGATCACAGAAGCCTCTGCACACAAGCTGCATCTGGCAGTGTTTGCTACACCGTTGTTGCCAACAGGAATTTTATATGCTCAGACGGAAAAGAAGAAGACTATCTGCATTATAGAATGGCTACATTTACCGCACACCCCACCAAAAAACATTTATTCCGTAATTGAATCCACATCAGACATTGTTATCAAAGGACGTTCACGTGCCATAGCTTTGAGCGGTTCTGATGTTGCATCAATATATCTGCCTTTCTCACAGACTGAACAGCAGCATTTATTCATAACTAATGCTGCCGTGCAAATTGCCTTGGCTGATTTTATAGGTGTCATCATTTTTAACCCTCCAAAGGATGACCGTTTGACATTTCTGACACAGGTCACCTATGTTTTGGCTACCCCCTTGTCTCTCACACCTCTCCCCTCTGCATTGACCCTTTTCACGGATGGAACAAGAAGTAGGGGGGTAGTGACATGGGAGGAGGGAGGACAATGGAAATGTTTATTTACCCCCCCCCCACAGTCTTCTGCTCAGCGAGCTGAGCTAGCGGCTGTGATTCGTGCCGTCAATCCTTTCCTACTCAACCTTTCAATCTTATTGTGGATACTCAGTATGTATATCGCCTTTTTGCTATTTTACCAATATCTTATATAACTCCTTCCTTGGATTCTGACTTGTTTTCCTTGTTTCTTTCCCTGCAGGCCTTACTTCAGCACAGAGAGTTCCCTTATTATGTTGCACATCTTCGCTCCCACACATTGCACCCAGGGTATTTAGCAGAGGGCAATGCAAGAGCAGATGCGGCTTTGAGGGACATTTCTGCCTTTTCTCTCTTTTCTGATCCTATACTATCTCATAACACCTTTCACCTTCCTGCGAAAGCATTGGCAAAGCAGTTTTCTATTCCCTTGGCCCAAGCAAGGGATATAGTTTCCCAATGTGCTTCTTGTTCTAAATCTCAGCTGGCCATTCCTTTTGATGCTGTCAATCCTAGGGCACGTCTGCATTGGCGTGTTGGCAGATGGATGTCACACACACACCTGTGTTGGCTCCACTCTCCAAGGTTCACCTCACGGTGGACACCCACTCTGGATTCATATGGGCTACGCCCATGAGGGGGGAAACAGCTCGGCATGTCATTCAACACACTATTCACTGTTTCTCAGTCATGGGTAAACCTGCGCGTATCAAAACTGATAATGGTCCAGCATATATTTCTAAAACATTTTCGGAATTTTGTATGTTGTGGAATGTGAAATTAACTCATGGTATACCCTTTAACTCCACAGGGCAAGCGATAGTGGAAAGAGCACACCTGACGTTCAAAACACTATTGCTTAAACAGCTTGGCGGCCGAAGCATACCAACAGCAGATATCCCTTCGGCAGTTCACCAAGTTCTTTTTGTACTTAACCATCTTTTATATCCACATCTTAGGACCCATACCCCCGCTGAATTGCATTTTAGGAAGGAGGAGGCACTCCCCCGCCCCTTGGTGGTGTACCGACGCTTGCCTGATCCCGCGTGGCATGGACCTGTCCCGCTGATCACGTGGGGACGAGGGTACGCGGCAGTGGACGTCGAGGACAAGCCTTTGTGGGTTCCTCAACTGCGGACGCGCCTTCCTAACCATTTGCCTTGCCATCCTTTGCTGCACCGTTATACAAGGAAGAGAAGCAGACGACCCAGTCCAGTTGAAACCACCATATTTCACCTCATCGGCTGGCAAGCAGCTGTTGTCAGCTTCCTACTCTGGCTGGCAGTATCCACGGCTCAGCCACTTTCGAACTAGAAGAACAGCGTTGTTGAATAAGACTTTTAGGGAGAAAATTATCATAAGATATGAAGGAATAATATTTTTGTACAAGATATGATTATGTTTACCGGTTTATTGCCGCCTTTTGCCAGTCATTCCGGCATAATGCTTCATGGTGTGCCTGTCAATGGATCTTTTCAATTTACTAATATTATATCCCCTAAGCAAACTTTTTGGCCTCCAGTACAATTGACCCTCCATGAGCCTGCCCCCATTTGTTTTCAAATTAAAGAGGGGAAAGAATCATGGGGCATATATCCAAACTGTCAATATACATTGAATTTCACTTTTAATAGCTCTTGTTCTCTTACAGGAACATACATGACCAATCTCAGTGCTATAGAAGCGATACCAGTGCATGGCTAAAAACTAGGATAGAATCCTACCATGCAAATCGGAGTCTGAATTCTTCTATCCCTGGCTTAGCAAATGCCACAGATGAGCAACTTCATATCAGTTCCTTATTTACTGCAGCCTTTAATTGGTCCCAACAGAGTAGTAATATCAGCTATTTACTCCAAAGAGAGTTATGGTTGCTTTGTGGCGAAAAAGCATACAAAGCCATTCCTCGAAACCTCACAGGCACATGTACATTGGGTCTCGTGGTTCCATTGTTGTATAAGGTTGATAAGTTACCATCTTCTCTTAGACTACGAAATCGTCGGGAGGTTAATTCGCCCTTAAACCAATATATCGGTACCCAGATCTCTCGGGCCTTGCTGCCCTCAGTGGGCGCAGCAATGAACTATAGGGACCTCCATCGGCTAGCAAATTGGACTGAAGGATTATTCAATGATACCATAAAGGCTTTGAAGAATCTCAGCCAGGAGGTGTCTGCAATGAGAGAGGTAGTTTTACAGAATCGTTATACTTTGGATGTGATTTTAGCCTCAAAAGGAACAGTTTGTGCACTTGTTCATTCTCATTGTTGTAAGTTTATTCCTGATAATAATGTCAGCATATCTGCGACGATTGATCATATGGAAACCATGGTAGCTCACAATCCGTTCGCTCCTCCGCCTTCCGTTGATCCATGGGCATGGTTATATTCTTGGCTTCCGGATGGGAGTTGGCTTCGACATTTATTGATTTTAGTGATCATTATAGTAGTTATTTGCATTATTTTGTGTTGCTGTATACAATGTATTCCTTCTTTAATTTCTATATGTACTGCATGGTTCTCCCGTCAGCGGCCTGCTTCTGGCCTCACAAGAGTCGCCTATCGCGCTTGATATAACCGTATTGGTACTGATATATATGACTCTGATTAAAAATATAAAGAAAGAGGGCATGTGGGAGCCAGGAAGTCATGGAAAAGGCTTGTAGCACCACCTGGTGCCTCGCTGACCTCGGTGACCTGCATGTCCGTGCCTTGCAGTGTATTAAGTGCATGACCCTATATGGCGATGGGTGGGTTTAAGCCATGACCGGATGTAGGTAATGTGAGACATTGGCAAACGGCCATGCGAGAGGAGAGAACAAAGGATGATAAAAGTTACGGGAGAGAAGAGAAGTTCGAAAGGAGCTGCTCATACCATCCTGAAAATATTGCTGGCTCTCTGTGTCTTTATTTTATGCTAAACTGCGCCATTTGTGATGGCGGGCTCCGTCATCACAGTTTGCTAGTAAAACTGAATTACTGTGTCGCAAAATGAGGCATGATTAAAAACTGTTTCACCAACATGAAAAGTTTGGAAAGCTCTGGATTATGTTAAAAACTGCTTTCTTTTATTCATATTTTGCAGTAGAAAACAACCAAGTATCTGAGGGTCACTTGAAGGCTGATAAACATGTTTCGAGATATATGTATATGTATATGTATATGTATATTGTCAGAGCTGCTTCCAGATCCTAGCTCACAGAGGATCACGCTAGCCAGCGATCATTAAACAAAAGTCTTTATTGAGTTACAGTTTCCATTCTCAAACTGCTGCGTGCAACTCTACGTCTCATGGTTAGACCGGCGAAGCTCCGTCTGAGTCTCCGCCCCTTGTACACCAACTTAATATCCTAGCCCTGCTCCACCTTTTCCGCCTGACTGTTCTTCTCTGGGTCCCTCTGCCCCTGGGGTCTCTTCTTTCCGGGATTCCTCTGACGCTGACCCCCTGACTCTTCTCCCTCCTTTCGGCGGGCTTTAGGACCTGGCTCCCTTCCGGGCTGCCTACTGTGCCACCTTCCTGTGCATTTGAACTTGCGCGCGCGCCCAACCTTCCACCTTCCGTCTGACCGTTTCTTCGCTCCCCGATGGAGGTGTGGCCACCCTGACTCGTGCCCTCCCCCTGCTGTGAGCTGCCAGCGCTTGATCCCTGGCTCCCTTCCTCTTCCCTGCTCTCTGGCGGTGACGCTGGTCCCGATCTCCAACTGCTCCCTCTGAGTCCCCTCTGGCTCTATCTTCCTGGGGCGTCCCCTAGGCTCCCCCTTGCCCTGGCCACTGGTGCTCCTTTCTGTGAATCTTCTGATTCACTGGAAAGACTCGGAGATCTCGGGTCGTCGTCATCACTCATCTTTTCTTCTGCCTCCTCCCCCTCGCTCTCTGTTTCCTCCCTTGCCCTTGCCTCTGCTCCTGAACCCCTGACATATATGTATATGTATATGTATTTTATTTAAAAAGTTGTCCAGTAGCACCTTAGAGACCAACTAAGTTTGTTCTTGGTATAGGCTTTTGTGTGCATGTATATGTATATGTATATATATTTTATTTAAAAAGTTGTCCAGTAGCACCTTAGAGACCAACTAAGTTTGTTCTTGGTATAAGCTTTTGTGTGCATGCACACTTCTTCAGATACCAACATGTTTTGGTTATGCAGGCAACTTCCTCTCCTCTCCGTCCTTTCCACTTGCCAGGGAGTTTTCCTTCTCCCTCCTGGTACTCACCAGATCTCTCTGAGGGTCCTGGGAGAGACTGGTCAGAGGTTGTGGGGAGGGATGCAGGAGACAGACGGACCAGGTCAACTGTCCATCTTCCTCTTTCCATCCTTGCTAGGTTTGTAGAGTCAGCCTCTCAAATCCTTCCGGAGGAGCTCAGATGCTAAAACGAGCTTTAGATTCCTGGGAGGGAGGAAAAAGGGAGTCTCAGAGCTCTTGCAAGGATTTTGCAATTTCCAGCATCATCATTTTGATGTACACATCCTGCCTTTACACATCCTGACGGGGGCTACAGCTGGCTTATAGCAAGAATTCCCTTTCATTCCACTGATCTGTTGAAGAGGCTGTGCATGGTGCATTCCCTCACACATTTTCCCTCCACAACAATCCTGCGAGGTAGGTTAAGATGGCAGGTTGCAATTGTCTCAAGGTGACCATGGGAGCTTTCTGGAGAAGCTGGGATTTGAACCTAATAGCTGAGGGAGTAACTATGTGCATTGGGCAAGCAGGGTGGAGGGAATGCAGAGCTCACACAATGATCCCTGATTATCGGGATCTGAATGCCAAGAACTAATGACCTCTTGAATTTTCCAGAGGGCACCAAACACTACAACCTGGTTTCTGAGTGTCATGGGCTGGAGTTGTGTTTAGAAGTCGGCTTTTCTACTTTTTCCAGAGAACGCAACATTTCCTCCACAACACCACCTGCGTTATATACAGTGGTACCTCGGGTTACATACGCTTCAGGTTACATACGCTTCAGGTTACAGCCTCCGCTAACCCAGAAATAGTGCTTCAGGTGAAGAACTTTGCTTCAGGATGAGAACAGAAATCATGCTCTGGCGGCACGGCAGCAGCAGGAGGCCCCAGTAGCTAAAGTGGTGATCCAGGTTAAGAACAGTTTCAGGTTAAGTACGGACCTCCGGAACGAATTAAGTACTTAATCTGAGGTACCACTGTACTAAGCTTGGATCCTAGAACAATAGGCAAGTAGGATCCTAGAATGCAAGAACTGATTGGCCTGCAGGAGAAGACCAATCAGGCTCCAGGAGGGAAGCAGAATCAGCCAATCGGACGGGACTCATTGTGTAAATGATGTATATAAAAGCCTGAGGTTTTGGGGGAAATTCAATCTCTATTTTACAAGCTGCAATAAAGAGCATGAAATCACTAAAAGACTCTGAGTATATTTCAACCACTAATCTGGGGGCGGGTGGCAGGGACGGGGCCAAAATGTTTTGGGGAGGCCCTGTCTGCATATTCCTCCTCTTTTTATGTGCAGGAGGGGAAATCTCTGTCCCTGCAGGGATTTTCCTGCTGGAGGGGATGCCTCTTCATGCGTGGGGTCCCCAGCCCCTGCTTCCACAGCAAAAGAGGGGACCTCCCTCCTGACCCCCCCCACTCAAGGAAGGCGGAGTCGTGCCTGGCGTCCCACCCTGGACTCGCCCCTCTCTTGCAAAGCCCCCTCCCTCCTCTTTCTCTTTGCAGATTGACTCTGCTCAAGGGAAATCCTGATACCAGCAGCAGCAGCAGCAGTAGAAACCCTGGAAAAGTGCGGGGAGGGGTAATCTCAGCCCACGCGTGGGAGCCAGGAAGTGGGACCCTAACACCCCTCCCCCGGACGCCTCCGTTGGAAGAGGACCCCCTACGCCGCACCACCTCTTCCTTGAAACTTTGCATTAAATTTTGGAGAGAAAGTTCCTCTCACTTTCCCCAGCGCCCTCCCCCGCTCCCACGTCGCCATGTCCGCATTAAAAGAGCTCACTTTCATCCTTCCCTTTCTTCCCGTCCGGAACCTTTGCTTGGCTGCCGCTGCCCGACCCCCCGACCCGTGCCTGGGCTTCTCATCTGGGACTCCCCCCCCCTCTTGCAAAGCTCCCTCCCTTCCCTTTGCACTCTCCCCATTGACTTGGCACTCACCGGAGATCCTTGAAGCAGCAGCGACCCTGTGCAGTGGGAGGTTGCGCACCCCCTCCCTTAAAATCCACCCACCTCAACCTCTTTCCTTGCAACGCCCTCGATTCTATCTTATCTAGCTTTATGCTGTTTAGGTATCTCTCCGGTCCCACGCCCCTTTCAATGCGTGCAGAGATGGGCTCCGCTCCCAGGCTGGCCAAAAGGGACCCAGCAAGACGCCCAACAGACGAGAGAGAAGCCGGCTGGTCCCAGAAGAGGGAGGTGCAAGAGAGGGGTGTGGTACAATGAGTGGAAACACCTGTTTTCTGCTCCTTCCGCAGACGCTCACCTAAAGCCGGTTCCTTTATTTTTGGGTTGTGTGCGTTGGCTTATACTTCTTTCTTCCTTTCATAAAATCAAGACTCCGTTATGTGGCAAGGGAAACTCCTCTAAGTGCTCTACCAAAACCAAAACGAAAAAGGTTAAAACGATAAAAACAGCACTAAGAAAGAATGGACCAGCAGCCTGCTTGGTAATCACGAGGCAGGGAGTTCCACAGCGTCGATGCTGCCACATGAAACAGCTGTGTTCTTAGAAATGTGGAAGGGCTGTTAGGTGGCACCTGGGGCAGCACAGATTCTCCCCACTGAAGTGGTCGTGTGGGGCACATGTGGGGTAAGCTGACAGGTCAACTGGTCCCCAAGTTAAGGGATTTATACCCAAAGACAAATTCAGCTGAACTTAACCATCCAGAGATAATTAAAGGCAATATGAATTTAAGAAATGCATAAAAGGTAAAGGTAAAGGGACCCCTGACCATTAGGTCCAGTCATGGCCGACTCTGGGGTTGTGCACTCATCTCACTTTATTGGCCGAGGGAGACGGCATACAGCTTCTGGGTCACGTGGCCAGCATGACAAAGCTGCTTCTGGCGAGCCAGAGCAGCGCACAGAAACGCCGTTTACCTTCCCGCTGGAGTGGTACCTATTTATCTACTTGCACTTGACGTGCTTTTGAACTGCTAGGTTGGCAGGAGCAGGGACCGAGCAACGGGAGCTCACCCCGTCACGGGGATTCGAACCGCTGACCTTCTGATTGGCAAGTCCTAGGCTCTGTGGTTTAACCCACAGCGCCACCCGCGCTGTGCATAAGAAGTGATAAAAACGGTGGATCATCAGAAGTCCAAAAAAAAAAAAAAAGATTGAATAAGTGGTGAAGTTTTGTGGTATGTATTATAAATTATATTTATACTTACACACCACTTAATGTTAAAATTAATAAAAATTATTATATATAAAAAAAGAACTTAACCATCCAGGGGTCCTTTACCTTTTTAAACACTCATACACAAATAAGACATTTGCTTGGCAAGTACCTGCCTACAAAAGCTCCCTGACTGATGTATCATAGTATTATAGAGTTGGAAAGAACCACAAAGGTCATCTAGTCCAACCCCCTGCAATGCAAAAAAATAATAATTCTCCAATGTGGAGCTACCCAGGGGCACCAAGTGGACTTCAGGGCCAAGTGGAGATTTGAGCCTGGATCTCCCAGGTCTTAGTTCAATATTCTAGCCAGTACACCATACTGCAGTAGGTTTGAGTGTGGGCAGTAGGGCACCTTATGGTATTTGACACCTTTTGTGGCATTCATACACTATTATAGAATTGGCAGGGTTGAGATCTGCGTCGGTGAGATGATAATTACAAGAGGAAACCAACTGAGCCAGTTAAACCAGTTTTTGTAAAAAAAATGGCCTTAAGAAAAGAGATTTGTTGTCATAGTTAGACTGACACTTCCAATTCTCCCTTTCCCTTCTATTTCTGCCCTTTGCACCTTTTCCAATTGCATTCTGAGACTTTCTTGATATAAGCATGCTCAGTTCTAAGCATCTGCGCTCACCAAATCTTTATTAGGAGCTCTTAGCTCAAACATGATCACTCAGTCCATGTGGGGTTCCTCTTAAGGTTTCGTTATTGCTAGTCAGCATGTCACCCTTCACTCCTTTACCTTGTGCTGTTTTTATTGGGCTACTTGGGAACTTTGCCTTGCCCACCTGTCAACTTTGTCCCCAGAGGCAAACCCAATAAAGATCTGGTCCATGGAGCCGAGAAGGTTCTCCACCCTCCCTCCAGAGGACCATACCAATTCAGCTTAGCTGGGAAGAGCCAATCAGGATGGGTCTGGGAAAGCTAATAGACACTTCTACGTGCCTCAAGAAACCGGGTTGGGGGGGGGTCTAGTAGAGAAGCATAAATTCCATACTTTTCTAAACCATACCAAGGTTGAATTCACTGATAATTAACCTAAAAAGCTATCTGATCAGCACACAAATACATTATATTTCTTCTTAAAGCAATAGCATTTGTCCAGCCCCCTTATCCAACTTGTCTTTCAAGCTATAAGCTTCTGGATGGCAGACACCTGTATATTGTGTAAAACTCTGTAAGGTGCCCTACACTGATGGTATGTCACATATAATAGACTGGGGGGAAATCCAATGGCAGGAACTGCTGGAATGAGCAATTTATGATGCATCAGAAGGTCGGCGGTTTGAATCCCCGCAACGGGGTGAGCTCCCGTTGCTCTGTCCCTGCTCCTGCCAACCTAGCAGTTTGAAAGCACGTCAAAGTACAAGTAGATAAATAGGTACCGCTCCAGTGGGAAGGTAAACGGCGTTTCCGTGCACTGCTCTGGTTCGCCAGAAGCAGCTTAGTCATGCTGGCCACATGACCTGGAAGCTGTACGCCGGCTCCCTCGGCCTATAGAGCGAGATGAGTGCACAACCCCAGAGTCGGTCACGACTGGACCTAACGGTCAGGGGTCCCTTTACCTTTACCTTTAGATCTCCATCTCACCAACCCTTTCTTCTTCCTCTGAAAATAGTAAATATTAACAGTGAAATTCCTCCTTCCTCTATCTTCCACAACATCGGCCCTACTGCACACCACACCTAATAGTGTGTCATTTACACACCGAGTTTCCCTGTTGTGTCTACGCTGTCAGAATCATGACAGAGGTGTGCATTATGCATGGTGTTGTGAACGAAGATGGGGAAAAGTCTTTCTCCGGCTTTAGTAATTCTAGAACCTTGTGGGGCTAGTGCAATGAAGCTTAGTACAAAGGAAATAAAGTACTGGGGCAACCCAGTCAGATGGGTGGTGTACAAATATTATTATTATTATTATTATTACGGTGCATTTGCTCCCACAATAAGAAGGGATGCCTCTGTTCGTATCTAGAGGAAAGTTCATAAGTCGAAGCACCTACTGAAGGTCGTAACTGGAATCGTATGTAAGTAGAGCCGTATGTAAGTCGAGGTTCCACTGTATATATGATTTTACCTAAAAAACCCCAAACCTGCTCCATATTTTTTCCATGTGACAGCCCTTGAGATATTTGAACATGGCTAACATCAGGTTTAAGGTGCTGGTTTTAGCCTTTAAAGCCCTATACGGCCTAGGACCCTTGTACCTACGGGACCGCCTCTCCTGGTATGTCCCATGGAGGACCTTATGGTATTCAAACAAAAACATCTTGGAGGTCCTGGGCCACAGGGAGGTTAGGCTGGCCTCAACCAGAGCCAGGGCTTTTTCGGCTGTGGCCCCGATCTGGTGGAACACTCTGTCACAAGAGACTAGGGCCCTGCGGGACTTGACATCTTTCTGCAGGGCCTGCAAGACAGAGCTGTTCCACCAGGCCTTTGGCCAAGGCACAGTCTGACCCCCGTCTTCTGTAATCCTCACAGAACTCTAGCCCAATTGAGGCAAGGAAAGAAGGGCTACCCTTATGCTATTCATATAATCAGTTATCAGTAATCAATATATTCATATATGCTCACATAGAATCAGGGCTTACAGTATTTTTATAATCCATTTTGAATCAAAGGAAAGCTTTTGCCTTAGCTAACTGCAAACTGCTTGGAACAGCAACTTAGAACCGACCTTTCCCCTAGAAACATCGTTGTACCCTGAACAAGGGGAAGACATGAATCAGAGACACTGGTACAAAATCCCCCTCAAATGCAGGCTAAATTAATCTGCAGAACAGGAAGGGCCAAACCACAAAAACTCCAAAACTCCCTGTTCTGTCAGAACTGGGGAAAAGGTCAGATTGTGCATCATTTGTGCAGACAACGGAAAGCAGAAGTTGGGAGTAGAACTCTGCGCTTGACCAGGAGCCGTAAGCATGGCAAGAAGCACGCTAATTGGCTAATTTTCGCTGGCGTTCGTGACTGTCCCATGATCTGTGATTTGCTCAGGTATAAAGACCTCAGGATTGTGTTTCTCGGGGCCCCAGTTCTTTGGAAGAGATTCCAACTGGGTCCTTATTGCTCAGCAATAAAACCTCACCTTCTTTTTCTCCAAAGCTGTGTCTGCCTGATCCTTGTTCACTCTAAGTGGGTACCTACCTTACTTTCACGTGCTTCACAATGGTTGCCATTAATTTGATTCTGAATTGATTTTAGAATGTATTTTAAATAACTGATTGTGATTTTATGTAAACTGTGTTACTTTTATTGTTGTTACCCGCTCTGAGCTCGGCTTCGGCTGGGGAGGGTGGGATATAAATAAAAAATTATTTATTCATTATTATTATATCTCTCAAGTGCCCTTTTTTCAGGTTAAAAATACCCTTCTCCTTCAACCGTTCCTCAAAAGGCCTCATTTCCAGAGCCTTGATCAGCTTGTGTGTCCCCCTCTACACACGTCCCAGATTGTCAACATCCTTCTTAAACATCCTCCTTTGCCTGAAGCTCTTTCCATGATTTTAGTACTTAAGAACATAAGAAGAGTCTGCTGGATCAGGCCAATAGCCCATCTAGACCAGCATCCTGTTCTCAGAATGCCCAACCAGATGGATGCAGGAAGCCTGAACATAAGAGCAACACTCTCCCTTCCTTCTGTGGTTTCCAGCAAGAATTACAAAACACACAGCAAAGCAAAGCGCAGAGATTTAGGTTGTTAGGCCTTTAAAATACCCCCTTCTAAGTTTTCCCCAAAGCTCCCCACTTCACCTTAGCATACATAGAGATCACAAGCTCGGCAAGTTAAAAACCATTTACTTACAAACCCTTCAAAGGTCAGATTCATGTGCTTTCCCATGCAGCAGCAAGAAAAGACAGGCAGTTTAATTTTGTTTCAAAATGTGGCAAATGTTGCTACGTTATTTGTATAGCAACACAAAGATGGCTTGCTAAAGGCAGGTGGTCTAAGCTTGGAGCAAAGACACCCTTACTAATCAGTTCACATGGTGGAAAGGAGAGAGAACAAAGAGTTTGGTAAGCCTTCCTCCGAAGGTGAGGGAGTGTGACCTAACAACAACAACAACAACAACAACTTCTTCTTCTTCTTCTTCCTCCTCCTCCTCCTCTTCTTTTGCGATCACTCGTAGCCGAGTAAGATTGTCTTCCATAAACACGGTTTTAACAATGAATCCATAAGTGACTGTGGAGGCCAATTCTGGATCCACATGTCCTTCCACAGTGGGGACATTGCCTACCTGGCAGGACAGCATATTCTGTGCCAATCCTGAAGGTACTGGATTTGTGACTGATATGCTCATTTGCCTTCAGAAGTAAACTCTGCTGGATGAAGCTAATTGCCTCTGGTCTATTTTTTGCTGTTTAAATTTTTACTCTGCTAACGATGAGTTGGGGTCTGCTCTGGATCAACATCAAGCAGAATTCATGACAGGTTATATGCAGCCAATTTATCCCATGCAATCTGCATTTTCAATGACAAACCTAGACAGCAACTCAATGACAAACCTAGACAGCATCTTAAAAAGCAGAGACATCACGTTGCCGACAAAGGTCCGTATAGTTAAAGCTATGGTTTTCCCAGTAGTGATGTATGGAAGTGAGAGCTGGACCATAAAGAATGCTGATCGCCGAACAATTGATGCTTTTGAATTCTGGTGCTGGAGGAGACTCTTGAGAGTCCCATGGACTGCAAGAAGATCAAACCTCTCCATTCTGAAGGAAATCAGCCCTGAGTGCTCACTGGAAGGACAGATCGTGAAGCTGAGGCTCCAATACTTTGGCTACCTCATGAGAAGAGAAGACACCCTGGAAAAGACCCTGATGTTGGGAAAGATGGAGGGCACAAGGAGAAGGGGATGATAGAGGATGAGATGGTTGGACAGTGTTCTCGAAGCTACCAGCATGAGTCTGACTAAACTGCGGGAGGCAGTGGAAGACAGGAGTGCCTGGCGTGCTCTGGTCCATGGGGTCACAAAGAGTCGGACACAACTAAACAACTAAACAACAACAACAATCTGCATTCTGAACATGTGCACAATTCCTCCCCATATGGATCCGGCGATGTTTCAAAAGATTTCTACAGTGACTGAAGCTCTTTCCGCATTCAGAACACTTGTAGGTTTCTCCTGTGTGTGTGTCCTCTGATGTGAGCTCAGGTTTATCCTCCGGCTGAAGCTCTTTCCACACTCTTGAGCAGTTGTATGGTTTCTCCCCCGTGTGGGTTCTGTGGTGCCTCGTAAGGTTTATCATACGACTGAAGCTCTTTCTGCACTCCGAGCATGCATAGGGCTTCTCCCCGGTGTGGGTTCTGTAATGTCTCGTAAGGTGCGTACTTCGGCTGAAGCTCTTGCCGCACTCCGAGCATGCGTAGGGCTTCTCGCCTGTGTGGGTTCTGTGATGCTTTGTTAGGCTCGTGCTGTGGCTGAAGCTGTTCCCGCACACCGGACACTTGTATGGCTTCTCCCCCGTGTGGATTCTGTAATGCTTCTTAAGGTTCGTGTTTTCGCTAAAGCTCTTTCCGCACTCTGAGCATATATAGGGCCTCTCCCCGGTGTGGATTCTCTGATGAGAAGTAAGGTCTGGCTGAAGCTTTTCCCGCACTCCAAGCACTCGTACGGCTTCTCTCCGGTGTGAACTCTCCGGTGCGTGCAGAGATGTGAACGCCACTTGAAACTCCTTCCGCACTCCAGGCATTTATATGGGCTCTCCCTAAGGAGAACACTCTGTGCGTCCTGGTTTTTTATCCTCGTTAAGATTTTGGTACGCTGGGACAGTTCAGTCCTTTTGTTCCCTGTGTGAGAGTCTTCTAGCGCCGGGATTTCATGGAAGTCAGACCTTTCCGATCTCTTACTCCGCTTCTGTCTGGGCTGTGTCTCCCGCCTCTGCTGCTCACTTTCTTTCTCATTCCTCCTCCCATCACCTGAACTGGTTAATAAACCTTGATGATGGGGAAATAGATAAAAAAATAAACCCAATTAACAGAAGTGGAATTGGAGAGTTGGATCTGGCCACACACTCAGTTGTATGGTTGATTAGCTGTAACGATGTCGTGCAGTCCTCCCCAACCTGGTACCCTCCAAGTGTTTTGGACTACAAGTCCCATGAGCCCCCAAACAGCATAGTCAGTGCTGTTGCTTCATCCCACAGCCTAGGACCCTCTTACCTACGGGACCGCCTCTCACAGTATGCCCCGCGGATGACCTTAAGATCCATAAATAGCAACACCCTAGAGGTCCCGGGCCCTAAGGACGTCAGATTAGCCTCAACCAGAGCCAGGGCCTTTTCAGCACTGGCTCCGGCCTGGTGGAACGCTCTGCCTCATGAGACCAGGGCCCTGCAGGATCTGATTTCTTTCCGCAGGGCCTGTAAGACAGAGTTGTTCCACCTGGCCTTTGGCTTGGAATCAACTTGATCCCCTTCCCCTCTTTCCTTTTTCCTTTCTCCTTCTGTGATGGAACTCCTATTTGGGGACTTCCCTGGCTTTTTTCTGGCCCACAAAGGACCAGTCTGGATAGTTGGCCTTGGTGAAGATGTGACATTTTCATCCCCCAAAAGTTTTTGATTTGAGTTTCTACTGAAATGAGGCTGCATTTTAATGTTGTATTTTAATCTTGTTTTTAAGTTGTATTTTAATCAATTATTTTTATACCTGGTGTTAGCCGCCCTGATCCTGGTCTTGGTTGGGGAGGGCGGGGTATAAATAAAATTTATTATCATCATCATCATCATCATCATCATCATCATCCATGGCTTTGCTGGCTGAGTCTAGTAAGAGCTGTAGTCCAAAAATATCAGGTTGGGGAAGGCTGAGTTAGTCATCGAATTATAGAATTGTAGAGTTGGAAGGATCTATTTCAACCCCTGCAATGCGGGAATCACATCTAAAGAATCCCTCAAGGATGGCAATTCAAGCTCTGCTTAAAAACCTGCAACACAGGAGAGTGTGTTGAGCAGCGTCAGGGATTGCATGCTGCTTTGTCAGGCTTGTCAGGAATTCTTCAGCCAAGATTCCTGCATTGCAGGAGGTTGAACTAGATGACCCTGAAGGTGCCTTTCAATTCTATACTTCTGGAACCTCTATGTCCCTTAATTCCAACGGGCCTGCTCTCAGTAAAGCCTAAGCTGGCTACCACCCATTATATTTTAGCATTTCCATACTGCCTATGAACACTGCAACGTTCTCTTTAGGATAGTATGTATGGCACCTTGTAGGCAACTCATAAACGTTACAGATGAATAAATAAGAATCATAGAATCATAGAGTTGGAAGAGACCACAAGGGCCATCGAGTCCAACCCCCTGCCAAGCAGGAAAGGTCAGACCACACCTGGAATACTGTGTCCAATTCTGGGCACCATAATTTAAGGACGTTGACGAGCTGGAACGTGTGAAGGAGGGCAACTAGGATGATCAAAGGTCTGGACACCAAGCCGTATGAGGACCGCTTGAAGGAGCTGGGTATGTTTAGCTTGGGAAAGAGAAGACTAAGAGGAGATACGAGAGTCATCTTTAATTATCTGAAGGGTTGTCACATGAAAGATGGAGCAAGCTTGATTTCTCCTGCCCTGGAGGGTAAGACTTGTACCAATGGCTTCAAGTTACAAGAAAGGAGATTCCGACTCAACATCAGGAAGAACTTTCTGACAGTAAGAGCTGTTTGGCAGTGGAATGGTCTCTCTCAGGAGGTTGGATTGGCCATATGGCAGTGATTTTTTAGCTGGGATTCCTGTATCGCAGGGGGTTGGACTAGATGCCTCTTGGAGTCCCTTCCAACTCTACAATTCTATGATTCCATGAAATACAGCAGCAAAGGAACACAGAGCAGCCACCATACTCCTCAGTGACTTCACAAAAATACGTGAATGCAAACAGATAACAATAGCAATCCTGGCTTACAGCAAATATCAGCGAAAGGAGGCCCTTACCCAGAGAGGACATATTCCCATAATTGTCCTCCATGACTTCCTTGTATAGATCCCTTTGGCCTGGATCTGGCAGAGCCCAGTTCTCCTCGGTCAAATGCACAGCCACCTCCTCAAACATCACCGGATCCTGAAAGATGTAAACATCCAAAAACACAAAGGGGGAAAGGCAGAGGGGCTTGGGGAGTCTCCCTGCAGGAACCAAAGCATGCTTGGCTTGCCTAGTGGGCAGATTTGGCAGAATCCGAGGGAGATGAGTAGGGGATGGAGGAAACCCATCCTGCCTCCCTCCCACCCAGCTAATTCATCTCCTACCTGATCTGGCCGCTGCACAGCAAGAGCTTCAGTTCCATTGCAAAGAGGGGAAGACCTAGAATGACGCGCCAAGGTCATTTCATCACCTGTAAGGCAGGCAAAGCGGGTGGGAGGACATTAGATCCCATTAGCTGTCTGGCCCTGTTCAAGTGTCAAAGCCCTGAATGGTGCTTTCTGACACATTTTTCTTTATAAGATCATTTATGACGACACGTCCTAGCTCATCATCCATAGATTCAAACTGCAATATAAGAAATTGCAATGCAAGGAACAAAGGGAGCTATTAAAGTACAACCAGAAAGTCTATAGGAATTTCCAATGCAATGGACACATGATATGCCACCTCCATCTACAAATCCACAGGCGCCCAAATTACAAGTTCCTGAAGGTTCCTGAAGGAGCATCTCCACCCCCATCATCCAGCCCAGACACTGAGATCCAGCTCCGAGGGCCTTCTGATGGTTCCCTCTCTGCAAGAAGTGAAGCTACAGGGCCTTCTTGGTAGTGGTGCCCTCCCATCAGATGTCAAGCAGATGAGTAAACTATATAACCTTTAGAAGGCAGCCCTGTACAGGGAAGCTTTTTAATGTGTAATGTTTTATTGTTTTTATATATGTTGGATGTCGCCCAGTGTGGCTGGGGCAACCCAGTCAGGTGGGAGGGGTACAAGTATTAAATTTACTATTATTATATTATTATTATTCACATACCATTTTGGGAGGGGCAGTTATAGTGATAGTATTTACTCAAAACAACAACAACTGTATATCCAGTGAAATTAATGGGCCAAACTTAGTCTTGCTCATTAATTTCAATAGGTTAATGTTTTATACGTTAATCGTATGCAGTGGTTCTTTCGTAAGGTATGTTGTAGTTGATGGCATTAATATTCTAATCAATGTGACATCTGTGTTTGAATGGGAAAGAAATAATAAATAAATGCACGGCTACTGATCATTACCTGGTGAGGTAGCTCTTCCGTCGCGCTCTATCACGACCCATCTGAATGTAGGATCTGCTGGAAACTTCTCTGTCTCAGAGAAATCAGGGGCCACATCTGTCTGCTCCTCCACCTGAAACAGCAGCAATGATGGTCGCTGGCAGGTAAGGAAGAGCCATCAGGAAAGGAAAAGGGCAGGCCAAGGCCAAGGCCAAAGCGTGGCTTGAACAAACTTGGGATCCTTCCATATGAAAGCACCGACACTTTGGAACTCCCCGCGCATTGATATCCGTCAGGTGCAAGTACCCGCTAAAAACTTTTTTTGACTTACCTGTTAAAAGATATTTAGAATGCTGACATGTTTTACTTTATTGTCATTTTCTGAATGTTTTAATTGTTGTTGATTTTTTTTTACTAATAATCCCATATAAAATTTTTACGAAACAAAACAAATTTTAAAAGAGATATTTGGGGGGTAAAAAAAAACCCTGGTGAACTTCTTTGTGACATCTGGTTTTATCAGTAATTTTAATGCACATTGTATAGTGGTACCTCGGGTTAAGAACTTAATTCGTTCTGGAGGTCCGTTCTTAACCTGAAACTGTTCTTAACCTGAAGCACCACTTTAGCTTATGGGGCCTCCCGCTGCCGCCACAGCGCAATTTCTGTTCTCATCCTGAAGCAAAGTTCTTAACCCGAGGTACTATTTCTGGGTTAGTGGAGTCTGTAACCTGAAGCGTCTGTAACCTGAAGCGTCTGTAACCCGAGGTACCACTGTATATAAATCTCTTAGTGGCGTCAGTGATTAAGCAGGACACAAATCCCATTAGATAAAAAAATAAGGAGTTCAAAATACAGTTGTACCTTGGTTGGCGAACGGAATCCGTTCCGGAAGTCCGTTCGACTTCTGAAAGCGATCGAAAACTAAGGTGCGGCTTCCGATTGGCTGCAGGATCTTCCTGCACCCAATCGGAAGCCGTGTTGGACGTCCGGGTTCCAAAGAACGTTTGCAAACACTCACTTCCGGGTTTGCGGCATTTGGGAGCCAAAACATTCGAGTCGCAAGGCGTTCGTCAACCAAGGTACAGCTGTATTACTGATCCTGTTGTCTACCTCTTCAGATGACAATAAAACAATCTCACCTGCTTCTCCTCTTCCTGCTTCTTCCCCTCTGCCTGGCTCAGGAGGAAGCCTTCGGCCAGGGCCACCGCCTGGGAGCTGGTCTCCGCTCCACACTCCCTGACCCAGTTCTCCATCTCCGGGGGGAGGACAGCCAGGAACTGCTCCAGGACCACCAGGTCCAACATCTGGGCCTTGGTGTTACTTTCCGGCTTCAGCCACTGACGGCAAAAGTGATGGAGCTGACTGCAAGCCTTACGGGGTCCTCCGGCCTCCTGGTAGTGGAAACGTCTGAAGCGCCTTTGCGGAGCATCTGACGTGGCCTTTTCCTCTCCCAGCGTCTTCTGCGCTGTCCTGTCCCTGTAAGCTTCACAGCTCCCTGCTTCGATCGGATCAGGAAAAGAGGAGTCTCTCTCCTCCATCTTTTGCTCTAATACTACTACTACTACTACTACTACTACTACTACTAATTTATTTTTACCCCACCCATCTGGCTGGGTTTCCCCAGCCACTCTGGGCGGCTTCCAACAGAACAACAGAACACTAAAATACAATAACCTATTAAACATTAAAAGCTTCCCTAAACAAGGCTGCCTTCAGATGTCTTCTAAAAGTCTGGTAGTTGTTTTTCTCTTTGACATCTGGAGGGAGGGCATTCCACAGGGTGGGTACCACTACCGATAAGGCCCTCTGCCTGTTTCCCTGTAACTTGGCTTCTCGCAGCGAGGGAACCGTCAGAAGGCCCTCGGCGCTGGACCTCAGTGTCCAGGCAGAACGATGGGGGTGGAGACGCTCCTTCAGGTATACTGGACCGAGGCCGTTTAGGGCTTTAAAGGTCAGCACCAACACTTTGAATTGTGCTTGGAAACTTACTGGGAGCCAGTGTAGGTCTTTCAAGACCGGTGTTATATGGTCTCGGCGGCCGCTCCCAATCACCAGTCTAGCTGCCGCATTCTGGATTAGTTGTAGTTTCCGGGTCACCTTCAAAGGTAGCCCCACGTAGAGCGCATTTCAGTAGTCCAAGCGGGAGATAACTAGAGCATGCACCACTCTGGCGAGACAGTCTGCGGGCAGGTAGGGTCTCAGCCTGTGTACCAGCCTCTGTACTTCAAGCTTCCAAGACCACAGAAAGACTTTATTCCTTGTTCTTCTGTCAATTTCTCTCCCTCTGAGCCGAAGGCTTCCCCCAGATCAGAGAGGCTGCAAGGACCTGCACAAGTGCAAAGAGTTGCATTGTGCATCGAAAGCTCTCGAGGCACAAATGAGTTTTGCACAAGCAGCAACATCAGAGGAGAAGAAGAATCATAGAATCATAGAGTTGGAAGAGACCACAAGGGCCATCGAGTCCAACCCCCTGCCAAGCAGGAAACACCATCAGAGCATTCCTGACATATGGTTGTCAAGCCTCTGCTTAAAGACCTCCAAAGAAGGAGACTCCACCACACTCCTTGGCAGCAAATTCCACTGTCGAACAGCTCTTACTGTCAGGAAGTTCTTCCTAATGTTTAGGTGGAATCTTCTTTCTTGTAGTTTGGATCCATTGCTCCGTGTCCGCTTCTCTGGAGCAGCAGAAAACAACCTTTCTCCCTCCTCTATGTGACATCCTTTTAGATATTTGAACATGGCTATCATATCACCCCTTAACCTCCTCTTCTCCAGGCTAAACATGCCCAGCTCCCTTAGCCGTTCCTCATAAGGCATCGTTTCCAGGCCTTTGACCATTTTGGTTGCCCTCCTCTGGACGCGTTCCAGTTTGTCAGTGTCCTTCTTGAACTGTGGTGCCCAGAACTGGACACAGTACTCCAGGTGAGGTCTGACCAGAGCAGAATACAGTGGCACTATTACTTCCTTTGATCTAGATGCTATACTCCTATTGATGCAGCCCAGAATTGCATTGGCTTTTTTAGCTGCCGCGTCACACTGTTGGCTCATGTCAAGTTTGTGGTCAAAGTTTGTGTAATCAAACATAAGAGTTGACTGAATCAGGCCAGTGGCCCACCTAGTCCGACATCCTGTTCTCACAGTGGCCTGTGGGAAACCAGTAAGCAGGATTCGAGCACAGGAGCACTGGTGGTAGCGAATGACTAATAATAATAATAATACATTTTTATTTATACCCCGCCCTCCCTGGTCAGAGCCGGGCTCAGGGTGGCTAACACCAGTAAAATTACAATAAAAAATAAAATAAATAAATAAACAAATTTAAAATAGAGGTTAAAATATAATTTAAAATGCAGCCTCATTTTAATAGTAGCCCATAGATCAAGACCATAAGGGGAGGGAAAACATAAGGGTCAGGCTGAGTCCAAACCAAAGGCCAAGTGGAACAGCTCTGTCTTGCTGGCCCTGTGGAAAGATGTCAAGTCCCACAGGGCCCTAGTCTCTTGTGACAGCACGTTCCACCAAGTCGGGGCCAGTGCTGAAAAGGCCCTGGCCCTAGTTGAGACCAATCTAACCACCTTGGGACCTCCAAGGTGTTGTCATTTGTGGACCTTAAGGTCCTCCGCGGGGCATACCAGGAGAGGCGGTCCCGTAGGTACGTGGGTCCTAGGCCACATAGGGCTTTAAAGGTCAAAACCAGCACCTTAAACCTGACCCTGTACTCCACTGGGAGCCAGCGCAGTTGGTAAAGCACTGGATGAAATGTGATCCCCCGGCAAGGAGCCTCGCCACGGCATTCTGCACCTGCTGGAGTTTCTGGGTCAGCTTCAAGGGCAGTGTAGAGCGAGTTACAATAATCAAGCCTGGAGGTGACCGTCGCATGGATCACTGTGACCAGATCAGGGCGAGAAAGGTAAGGGACCAACTGCTTAATACGGCGGAGATGGGAAAATGCCACCTTTGCTGTGGCTGCAACCTTCGTCTCCATGGGAAGGGCTCCAGCTGACACTTTGCACCAGCTGACACTTTGGAACTCCTTGCCACTTGATATCAGGCAGGGTACCATCACTGTACTGTTTCAAAGCTGGCTGGAAACACTGCTGGCAAGCATTTTACATGTCTCCCTGCAGGAAACACAGGCGGATGTCAAGACTAAGAAAACGATTAGAGATTGGAGTGTGTGTGGAGGAGGGAGTTCTTCAGCTTTGGTCATGAAGCAGAGAGAGAGAGGACTATTGACGGGTACCAGCCGCGATGGCTGTGCTGGAAACCGCAGAAGGAAGGGAGAGTTGCTCCTGTGCTCAAATCCTGCTTGCTTGATTTCCATTGGACCACCGGGAGAACAGGATGCTGGACTAGACGGGCCGCGGGCCTGATACAGAGGTCTCTTCTTCTGTCATCTTGTGTTCTTCGCCCCAACTTCAGAGGGAACAAGAAGCCTCTACCTTGAAGGAGTGCTCAGATATGAAGACAAATATATAAGTAAAGGACCTGCCCACATGATACAAATCCCCGTGATGACACTATGCAACAGAATGAAACAACAACATCCCCCTCTTTCTCTCCCCCCCCCCCAAAACCCACAAGATAAACCGTGACAAAGACTCTGTGAATTGAAAGGGGAGGTGCTATATGCACCTTTACTCATTTATTTGTTTATAAAACCTTCAGTAAAAGCTTTTTTTAAGAAAGAAAGGGACTGGGTAAAAGGCGGATACAGATGATTTTAAACAGATCGTCATGAGTTCATATGATTTTTTCATTCAAACCCTGAGGATCCATGGTTCAGTACCACGTTTTGGGGCCACAGTGTCGTCAGGAAGCCGTGGATCAGTGATTTTTGTGGCGCAGGCTGTGCCCATGGCCATGATATTTGATGTGATGGTGACTTCGGGCTTATCTAGTGCAAAAATCATAACGATCCACAAGGATCCGTGTTTTTTAATCATGTTTTTGCGCCATTGCGGCCCCACGAAACAGTGGATGCGTGTTTTTTTTGATGTCGCCTACAGGCTAAGATGTGGTCTAGAGTATCATGGTGGTTTTATTTTGTTTCAATATAAAAATCATATGAATTCATGAGGATCCATGCCTCGGTTCCCTGTTTTTGTGGTGCTGCAGTGCAGCAAAGTGTTGGATCCACGTTTTTTATAGTCCGGTCTGTAGGCGGGCCTTCCAGGTGTGATTTGACACTGGATTTGTTGGAGTTATTTTTTTTAAAAGTGGAGGAAGGCAGGCAGGTAGGCTCAGATACCCTCCCTTTTGCGGCTTCTTCCTAGACCTACCTACTCACCCTCCCCTCTGCACCCCCCCCCCCGCTGCCCGCTGCGTCTTGGGTGGTCTCCTGCCCTCCCCCTCCCCCCAATCTGCAGCTTCCTGACTTTTATGGACTTGCCTTC